>QEOT01006835.1:60281-107469 GCA_003123785.1 Pterocarya stenoptera
AGTGGCATGCGACCACGAAGCTTTAGTGGCGGATCTTATAGTTCGATCAAGGAACCAAGTCCAACGGAATGTCACTTTTAATGGGGCAGCTCAAGATTGGGAACTAGATAGTTTTGAGACTTTTTTCAGACTTGTTTATTCTATGAGACTGAACGGATTGCGAGCTGACAAACTGTGGTGGAAACCTGCAGGTAAGGGCGTTTTCTCGGTTAGTTCCTTCTATAAGGCCCTTACCTCTCTTCCAAATACACATTTCCCTTGGAGAAGATTAATGTGGAGAAATAAGGCACCCCCCAAAGCTCTTTTCTTCACTAGGACAATGACATTGAGTAAGATCTTGACAATTGATAATCTGCGAAAGTGCTGGGTATTTATTTCAGATTGGTGTTGTATGTGCAAGAAAGCTGGCGAGACAATGGATCATCTCTTGTTACACTGTGAGATAGTGAGAGTCGTGTGGAGCAGAGTGTTCAGTCAATTAGAGTTAAGCTAGGTGATGCCCTTTTTAGTGGTGGAGTTATTGGTTAGCTGGACAATTTTGGGTGGTACTTTACAAATCAAAGCCGTATGGAAGATGATACCTATATGCATTATGTGGTGCCTATGGTGTGACGTAACGAGTGGACTTTTGAAGATAAGGAGCGGACGCTAGAGGAGCTTAGATCTTTATTTTTCTGTACCTTATTTCTTTGGGCTCTAGCTATTGATTTTAATGGCCTAAATTTTCAGGATTTTCTTGTTTCCACTGTAATGACCTAGATAAGCCTAATCCTTTGTATACCATCTTGTGTACTTGGGCTTTGCCTATTCTTTATTAATACTATTGTTTACTTATAAAAAAAAAAGAATTTCCAAAAAGCCAAAACAAGACTACTAGAAATTCTACTTGATAAGTAAGAATACCAGAAACTTCCAGTTGTAGAACGTTATTTAGGCAGATTTTAAAATTTTAAAGCTAGGGTCATTTTTCTTTAGGTAAATGGCAATGGTGGGTTCAAGCAATTGAGAATGGCAATTTGTAAACCCTAGGTCATTCCTGAGAGAAAGCATAAGTTCTACAATGATTTAAAGCTTCTTTAAAGCATCTTACGTTGCTGAAGTATGATTCACCTTCAAGCAATCTCAAATATTCAAAAAGATAGCATCTGAATTCTACATGATATGTACAACATCTTGACTAGGTAGACAACAAAGTTATGGTAAGATTCATTTCATTTTTAACAGAATGATACCAAATTCCATTATTTTAAATGCTTGAAAAAAATGCTCAAACTAGATAATTAACCTTATCTACCCCAGCCAATTTCTTGCTAATTCTAGCCTTCTGTTCATCTGATACGTCATCTGCCTCAACAAGCAACTCAAGTAATTGGAAAAAAGCATTCAATTATTTGTATATTTATCTACCAACAGCAAATGGTAAAGAACCACTAACAAAAGTATAATTTGGAAACCTGGTAAAACATCTGAGATACCGGATATCCCTCTGCAATTATATCATTGACTTCCTTGTTTGCCACATCAAAGTTACCACTTTTACAAGTTACAAGGAACGCCTTGACAATCTCTTGTGGAATGACCTAATAATAAAGCGTTTAGGAGTTAGCACATGGCAGGGATTCTAAAACTGGAGGAAAAAGTCCTTGTATTTATGGAGAGTGCTTATATTTATCATTGGTTGCTGAAAAACGAATAAAGAAAATGCTTGAATGATGATATGAAGTTCCACTATCACATCAATAAAGCATGGAATTGACAGCAAAATGTTGGAATCAGAGAAAACACCCAAGTGTGAAAGTCATGGATGAAACTTCCAACATCTTGCACCAAGTCTCAATTTTTTCAAAAGAAGTGTTATCACAAATGTTGAACAAGGAATTTCAGTTAGGAAGGATCAAGCCTTTCTTGTGGGGAATCATGATTAGTCATCCATTATATGCGGATGACCTCTTAATTTTTTCTAATGGCGGCAAAGTGTCGATTCGAAGACTGATAGAGGTAATTCGTTTATATGGGGTTATGTCGGGCAACTAATTAGTCCTCATAAATCTGCAATTTTTTTCTCTTCTAATTTTTCTGTTGATAGAAAATTGGAATTGAAATGTATTTCTGGCTTTGAGATTACAAATGTTTGGGTATCCCGTTGCATGTGGGAAGAATGAGATTATAGATGTTTGATTCATTGCTTGTTAAAATTAAAAAAAAAAAAATTGGCAGGATGGAAAAGTAAGTTACTCTCCTTTGGTGGTAAAATTATTTTGATAAAGCATGTTTTGAATAGTATGCCTATTCATATGCTTTCAGTGTTGAATTTGCCTAAGGGAGTTTTGTCGACACTCAAAGGAATGTTCTCAAAATTTTTATGGGGTTCAACCATAGAAAAAAAAAAGTGGATTTCGTGGAGGAAGATTTGTATGCCGGTAGAGGAAGAGAGACTTGGAATACGAGATTTATCCACTACAACAAAAAGTGGCTATTGCGGCCACTTTTATTTCCGGGGACAACAATCTAGTGGTAAAAAACCAGTTTTCCCAGTTGAGACAATAAGTTTGCGACATCTCAGCAGTTCGGAAAAAAAAGTCTCTATTTTCGGCGAGTTATAGTGTGGCCGCAAAAGCTATCAACGGATTTAATCTGTTACGGCGAGTTTTAGTCTATTGCGGCGATAATGGTTAGACGCAACAAAAATTATATTTCATCAAGTTTATTGGGGCGACTATTGTCGCTGCAATAACCCTTAAGCTTTAAAGTGTCCCACTCGATGTATTTCCCTTTCCCCTCCCCCTGTCTCGTTCCACTTCCCGTGAAAGAAATAGCTCCCGTGAGTTTCTCGAAAACCCATGCCCTAACCAGTCGAGGACCACCGTTGACCACCACCTTTTCGCAACAACCACCACGATATCGCAAGATTTCCGGTATGTTCAAACCCTAAACCGATTAAACCCTCTCACCCATTTTGGAGACACCATCTATGCCGAAATCCAGGTCCCAAACTCTAACTAGCCGACTCTGTTTCTTTTTTGAAATCGACAGCAATTTCCACAGCT
Source organism: Pterocarya stenoptera (assembly GCA_003123785.1). NCBI lineage: Eukaryota > Viridiplantae > Streptophyta > Magnoliopsida > Fagales > Juglandaceae > Pterocarya > Pterocarya stenoptera. The sequence goes on from QEOT01006835.1 coordinate 63,329, forward strand.
CCGGCCATGCACACACATTAAATCTGTGGTTGATGATGAGTTTATCCATTTTGGAGCTTGCAAGTTGCGATTCTCTGCCATAACTGGTGCTTGATATCGATTAGGAATATTGAACACCGTAGAGATCTGGACCAAATCCAGCAAGGTCAGTGCAATCATTTATGCTTAAAGTTTGTTTTTTTTTTCCCTGTTTACTTCCTTAGTAGATAGTTCATTCAATCTGTTATTAATGATGAACGACTATAATATGTTTTATAATTTGATGTTGGTTAACTGAAATTTAGTGGTGACATGGTTGAGTCTCAACTTCATTTGAATGTACTTATTTCAAATAAATATTAAACCATTATTGTGAGTTGTTTGTATTTTTAATTTAACTGCATGTATGAGACATTTGTGTACTTGGGGAAAATTACCAAGTCAGAGGTGCATTTTTTTTCTTTATTTTTTATGTCCATTTGAAAGGTTGTATAGGATGGAACAAATTTATGGTCAAGTCAATGAGTGTATATCTGATCTGTTAGAATGAGTTTTTCTTTTTAATAAGTTATAACGAAGTTTCATACTGCATCTTGAATTTGAATCTGCTAGAATTCTTATAAGAATTCTAGGATCTAAAGTGAGAGAAACTAACAAATAAAGTGCGTCTCACATCATTTATAGTTGCCCAAGTGAATTTCATGGACAATATTGAATACTTAATAAATGGTGTAAGACTAAGTTTATGTGTCTATATCCAGAAAGTACGTACTTACGCGCATCACTTGATGAAGAGCGAAGAATTTGGCCAATTACATTTAGGGTACTCAAGCACTCATGCTGGTTTCCACGCGGTGATCTATACGTGGTTAATAAGCAATGGATCGCGACTACACCAACCAAAATTAGGTTAAAATGCTGTGACTTCAAGCATTTTGTAGTTGTCTGTTTTAATTATTAATTTGGGGCACCTATTTTCAAGATAATAATAGTATTCGGCCGCGGTATATGCATGCGGTTTGGACATATTTGGGGGCAGTTGGACGCCCATTTTCAAGACTGTTTTTTCCTTGTTCGTGTATATTTCCATAGTATTCCCAAGTAATATTTCCATATATAAGGTTTACTTTCAAAAAATAGTGATTGATGTAACTTCATGTTGCTTCTCTTTCGGGCATGTTGATTAGTTCAAATATTGATCTCCATCACTTCCATGTTTATGAAATTAGGAATAATTGAAAGTCGGTATCAAGGTTATGAATTTTACTTTGAATTCTCAAATTAATACTATTCTTTTAGAATTATATTTCATACTACCCCAATCCTAATTAATTTATATTATTATTTGTCTGGTTTTGTCATATCATTTTCTATTTATTATAATTATTATTTGGTTAGTTATTAATCATAATTACTTGTTTTTACTATTTTTATTGGTTACATACTTTTAACCTTTTGAGTAATTTATTAGGTATTTTAGATAGTTAATTCATTAGACCGTCGTTAACGTCTATAGATACAAGAAAAGGAGGATCATGTTGCGATGTTTGGTGCAAATCGAGAGCTATATATAGTACTAGTTTGGTGATCAAGTATTATAATTTTAAAAAAGGGTGATAATTAATTAGGGCAAAAATAAAAAAATAAAAATAAAGAGAGAGATTCTTCCTTACTATTAAGCGCCTGTGCTACATGTATATACATTCTTACATGATACGTCTTCAACGTCCTTGTTTTTATTTTCATTAATTAATTAGGACCTTAGGTTAAACATCGGCTTTCAAAACTCCCAAAAGATCATTTGATCGATCTTCAGATTCTGAAACATGCGTGCATGCATGCATGGAGTTAATTAGTCAATGCATGCATAATATTTCAAAGTACTGCTTTACTTGACGCCAGAAAACTTCTAAAGTCAACAAAATTATAGATGATCTTATATATGTAATATTATAGTCAATCACAGATGGTCCTCGGCCATGTATCCTATGGTGAGAACAAAAAGGGATCAAAGACAATTTTCTGGAAAATTCAAATGGGCTTGGTCAGTTTTGTGTTGTAGAATTTCAGGACAAGAAGCTAGCTAGCCAAATTGATGTTTGTTGGAATTTTTACAGGGCAGGGGAAACCTAACTTGATCTTGACAATTTTCTATTTAAATGGAGCTTCCGTAACTGCCTAGGAAACTACAAATTTTCTAGATTGCATGCTTCCGAAATGGGTCGCATTCATTAGTCAGAGACTATTATTTTTATATATGCTTCAGCACGGTTCTTATATATAGGAGCTAGATGTTGCATTGCCTTAATTATTAGTTATTTACCGTGGGTGCATGGTAGTTGGGCTGTCAACTTAAGAATAAGTTTGTCATGGTGAAAGCTCTCTCTCTCTCTCTCTCTCTCTCTCTCTCTCTCTCTCTCTCTCTCTCTCTCATACCAACAGCTAAGGCACAGAGCCTGTTTAGCCTCGTTTGACATTACTCTAGGAACACTTCTCCTTTCCGGGTCCTGTGCAAGTGCTTCCTACCTCTTAATCTGTTCTAGTTTCTTCTACACAATTTAAATCTCTTGTATAAATGCTTAATACAAGACCCATAATTAGCACAGTTTCTTCCCCCTAAAATATCGTAGCAAAATGATAGAGTTTGTCAGGAGGTACACAAACTAGGTACAGAAAATGATATCCCTGGCCTTCATCTCTGCTCTGTACAGTACAAGAGCAACTAATTCTGATTAATTCTTCTGGCCATCAATTTCGATCTTCGTATATTTATTCTGGTTTCAGAAACCAAGTTTTTATAGGCTACTAAAAAAAAATTGATTAATGGTATGTTGATCAATCAGAGGGTTGCACTTTGATTGTAAACTTGAGTCGAATTTATTTTTGATTGTTCAGACTGCGAATCTACCACATATGTGTCAGCTGTCCCTCCTTTATTTTGGGCATAGGCCAGCGATATAACTGCGGGGAATAATGTGCTAATAAATAATGTAATCGACTACACTTATTTATATAATGTACCAAAGACTACCCGGTTTATTAGCTGTCTATTCTTAAATTAGAATATTGCAAACAATATAGCTGGTTTGCTTATCAAACCCTTTTATGATATCTACCAGTTGTAAACACTCTCACTTTGACTGCTATCAGCTAGTACCATATCATATTCCATAAGATACTGCACCACCAATGATGAACCTGTTTCTGTTGTCTCATCTTGGTCAGTAAGGATATCTTTTTCATATCTTGGATTCAGTTTGAACATGGCTATGTTTTTAAACTCATGTGTATACATGGAGTAAACAACTCCATCTTAGATCAGAATCCCTCTAAGCAAAAAGTATCAGATTTCACTTACAAAACAATGCTGATGCTATAATATCAATGTAGATTTAATACCGAACAGCCATCTTGTCTAAAAGAGAAAGTGATTGTCTAAGCATATATAATTAACTATTATTATACTATATAATATGCCATATTATATTGGGATCTTTAAGATGGCTAGTCCAATGTTGACTCACCATGCTAGAAGTTGATGGTATAGTCATTAGCTAAAATTCTATCCTAACTTTATCCTTGGCTATGGCTAGGCCATTGCCATGTAATCATGCAATAATATACTGTACGCTATATTCTTTTTCAGGCATTGTTACAATGTTAAACTGAGTTATCCATGATGGTTTGTTTTCATTAAATAGATATAGGCCTAAGCAACTAGAAAAACAACTTTATAGATAGATTTTCATTTGCCTTTCGTTTTTTTGCTAATTCTTGGGAACTTAGTATATTCGTCAATAGATATATTGTTGATGAATTTCATTTGTGGCATCATATGTAGATGGACAAGACATGGATGGATATTGAAGATAGATTTGTATCTAACGAATATGCATCGGGGGTTAACCATTTCATCGCTATGGCTCGGGAACATGCACCCGAAGGGGTTGACATTAGGTGTCCGTGTCGTAGGTGCCGTAATATGTTCTTCCTGCCAATAAATGTGGTCGAGGATCATTTATTTATCATAGGGATTGATCATTCTTATAAGGCCTGGACATTCCACGGTGAGGAAGAAGTATTGGATGTTAGTTCGTCAGATTCCGGTGATGAGGCAAGCTTGAATGATGGCTACATTGATAATATGGATGAGATGCTGGACGACATTCAGGCTGGAACCTCTATGGACCACTCATACAGCTCTCAAAGCTTTGATCATGGTGTAACAGAAGGGGGTCCTGGTGCCAACTTTGCTGAGTTGTTAGAAGATGCACATCGTCCACTCTATCCATCGTGCCTAAAGTTTTCAAAGCTATCATTTATCGTAAAATTGTTTCATATCAAGACAATTGGTGGTTGGAGTGTTAAATCCTTTAACATGGTTATCTAGTTGTTGAAAGATGCATTTCCTAATACTCTTCTCCCTGACTCATATAATGAGGCATGCCGCTTGGAACGTGGCATCGGCTTTAATTACACCAAGATAGATGCTTGCTTGAATGATTATGTACTTTTCTGGAAGGAACATTCCGATAAGAAGAAGTGCCCTAAATGCAACACTCCGAAGTGGGGGTTAAGCACTAATAAGGCAAAGAAAATTCCACACAAAGTCCTGAGGTATTTTCCTTTGATCCCAAGGTTGCAAAGACTATTTGTGTCAAGTAAGACTGCCGTGGCAATGAGGTGGCATAAGTGTGAACGGGTCAACGATGCTAATGTCATGAGGCATCCTGCAGATTCGAAGGTCTGGCAAGATTTTGATCTACAGTTTCCTACATTTGCCGCAGATTCTCTTAATGTGAGACTTGGTTTAGCTAGTGATGGTTTTAACCCATTTAACAATATAGCTAAACTATATAGTATATGGCCAGTGATACTCGTACTTTATAACTTGCCCCCTTGGCTATGCATGAAAGATTCATACCTCATGCTATCTTTGCTAATCCCTGGCCCAAAAGCTTCTGGTAATGATATTGACATCTATCTATGCCCTTTAATTGACGAATTGAAATATTTGTGGGAAGATGGAATTAGTACATACAATGCCTCTACCTCATCTAGGTTTCGCTTACATGCCGCATTACTATGGACCATTAATGACTTTTCAGCATATGCTAATCTTTCTGGGTGGAGCACAAAGGGAAAGTTGGCATGTCCAACATGCAATGGTGAGACAGATTCATTATGGTTGGCCCATGGGTGAAAACATTATTACATGGGACATCGTCGGTGGTTGTTGGTAGGGCACAGGTAGAGATCTAAAAAGGCTGATTTTAATGGTAATATAGATCATCGGCTTCAATCTACACATTTGCCTGGAGAAGTTATCCTCGAACAGTTGAATGAAGTGACAGCTGTACAGTTTGGAAAAACTACAAAGAAGAGGAAATGCACAGCCAATGAGTTGAATTGGATGAAAAGAAGTATATTTTTTGACCTACCTTATTGGTCTTCATTGGGTTTGAGGCATAACCTCGATGTCATGCATATTGAGAAGAACATATGTGATAGCATATTAGGCACTTTGATGAATGTTGATGGAAAAAGCAAAGACTCTGCCAATGCACGAAGGGATTTAGCCAACCTTGGCATACGGAAAGAATTACACTTATAGCAGAATGGTGATCGTTATGCCATGAGGTTGGCATGTTACCAGTTAAATAAACTAGAGAAGAGATCTTTCTGCGAGTGGTTGACAAATGTAAAGTTCCCTGATGGTTTTGCCTCAAACATTGCCCGATGTGTTAATGTTAGTGAATCAAAGATCCTAGGCATGAAGAGTCATGATTGTCATGTTTTCATGCAAACATTGCTTCTAGTTGTGATTGGTGGATAATTACGAGTGATGTTCGAGAAGTTTTGACTGAGTTAAGTACCTTCTTCAAAAAATTGTGTGGACGGGCACTATGCATTGATGTCATAGAGAGGCTACAAAGTGACATCTCTATTCTTCTTTGTAAAATGTAAATGATATTTTCACATGCATTTTTTGATATAATGGTGCATCTCGCCATCCATTTTCCACACGAAGCCTTGCTTGCGGGACCTGTGCAATATAGGTGGATGTATCCTTTTGAAAGGTATCTAGGAAAGTTCAAGCGCTATGTCAAAAATAAGGCCCGTCCAGAAGGAAGTATGATGGTTCTCTCCCAAAAGGTTCGGCCGATGGGTCGTCCTCCGCTAAAAGGTTGGATGGCCCACTTTTAGCAAAAGCTGAGCGGTACATACTCAACAACTGTCCTGAGATTGAACAGTACATAGAGTAAGTCCTATAGTACTTTAAACTATCCCTTCATACTCAACCTTCATCTTGTATATTTGTTTGAACCTAAAATTCTACTATTTGACTTGTCTCTATGTGTAGACAGCATTATAACAAGATTAAAGAGAAGGACACTAACAACGTTGATTGTAGGCACCAAACAGAATTTTCCAAATGGTTCAAGAACCATGTAAGTCATGGTTTATATGACCAATGTGGTCACACTTTACTTTCGGCATAGTGCATATTTCATTCCTTCAGGTTAGACTCTTACGATTGGTGTTCAATGAAAGTTACAGATTCAAGAATTGCGCAACACAAACTTGAGTGAAGTTACAGATGAAGTTTATGCTCTAGCATGCGGACCAGATCCTTGGGTTGAGTCATACAATGAATGTATAATGAATGGAATACGATTTCACACAAAGGACCGTGAGCAACACCGACGCACACAAAATAGTGGAGTCATTATTTAAGGAGTACATCAGTCGAACTCGGTTGATTTCTATGGTGTGTTAACAGATATATTGGAATTATGGTACATGGGTTGGCATCTTGTATACTTGTTTAAATGTGATTGGTGGGACATTGGTGATCCTAGGCGAGGCATACGTGTGGGTGAGCATGTTACAAGTGTGAATACATCTAGAAAATGGTATCAGGATGAGCCTTTCACCCTTGCTTGTCAGTGCTCACAATTTTTTACTTAAAAGACCCAAGTATAGCTGGAAATTGGAAAGTGGTACAAAAGATAACCAACAGGAATGTGTATGACATTCCATCCATACCAACGGCCCTAGACGATGGTGATGACTCTTCTAATGGTGAGGCATATCAAGAGGAAGATGTTACCAATGATTATGGTACAGTCAATCATAGTGATAGTGGTTTGGTCAACCAATTGCATCGAGAGGATGAGGAACTAGTTCTAGTTAATGACTTAACTGCGGTACACGGTGATGTTGGTACTGATATCGACCATACTTTTATTGATGATGAGGTGGACATTGAGACTTCTGATGATGATCCCACTTCTGACCATGATGACGATGGTGATAAGGAAGATTTTGATTCGAGTTCAGAAACGGACTTTGACTAAAGACAGATACTTTGTTCAAATATCGCAGTTGATGTGGAAATATATAATGATTTGTAATTACTATACTTTTATTATAGAACAAGCTTTGCTGAATGATGGTTTGCTTGTTACGTACGTACCAGAAAATGTGTGAAAATTGGATGATATAATATGTTTGAATACATCAGGTTCACATGGTTATTAGAAATACATATTTGTTGTGGACCTGAACAGGTGATGGCAATTAAAAACTCTAAACTATTTAGACATAATGTGAAAGGAAAAAGTAGATAGTCCTTGTCAAATGGTGAAAAAAAAGGATATGATGTGTGTCAAATATTATTTCAAATGGCGACAGCTGTGTATTTCTAATATGTGAATTAGAGTAGGAAGATTAGGGGAACAGATGAAATTAGGACCTATTAACTTATATATGCTACCAAAAAAAAAAAAAACAAAACAAAATTGGGAACTAGTGGAAAAAAATGCTAGAAAATGGCCACCAAGGAGGAAAAATCTGACTGGTTATCCTTAGCATTTGAGTTAATGATATAATTAAGATCTACTTAATATGTTTTTGGACTATACAATATAGATCAGAAATGGGTTAGCTTGTTGCATGAAAAGTGCAATAATTGCTCCAGTCACTGGAAATATTCAGGAAACCATCAATTTATGCATATTAACTTGAAGAATATCATTTCCTTCAATTTTCTTTTACATGTCATCAACACTTAGTTGGGTTGCCCCAATGCAGGTGCCCACCATCACCAAAATGGAGTCATCCTCTAATGAGGTGGCATTAAATATGCGCTTGTGGTATTAACCAACAGTAATGTCAAAGCGATTCAGAAAAAGAATGTAGAACCCAGTTTTTATGGCTGGTTTCTAGAGCCTTTAAAATTCATGAAATTTTAAAGAGAAACCCAAAACTGAGTTAAGTGCATTTTTTATTTGTTTCTAGTAGCAGCAGTTGTAAGATTTTCTTGAAATGAAAAGTTGCTTCTCTTATTACATTTAACTAGACCATTAATACGCACTAATAAGGCAAACTTCATTGTGTAATTGATGTGGGTGTAAGTTAGATGTAATTAGCTCATCAAGAGCTTCTTGTATATAATATAAAACCAAGAAATGAAATTTAGAAATACATGTATGAAATTGGAGCTAAATAACATGAAATAATGTTAATGCTTCTAAAACGAACCTGGTGTTAATATTAGGATTCAGGAGCATTTACTTAATGGCAAAGCTATAATATCAGTAAATATGCCCACATTGTTTCTAAAGGACATATGCCCAAAATACATTAGCAATGGCCCAAAATAAAAAATGCCCAAGTAGTATTAATACAAAAAAAAGTATATTAATGGCCCAGCTATATTATAAAATGAGGCAATTGCATAAACTTGTATTAAGGCCAAAATAATGACTAATGGCCCAAAATAAGTTGCCTAAGTAGTATTGAATATTGATCAAGTATATTCATGACTAATGACCAATGTATCATGTTGCCCAAGTACTTTAAAACTACCCATCCGTGTCTGGAAAGAAGAGTCCACATTATTGTGCACGCGGTAAGACAGATTTATTTACGTGAGAAATTTGTAAATTTTGGCTCCACTTTCAAAGACAGTCTCTTCAGACAGCTGTATGAGGTATGGGTACATACCTACTGCTGTACACTTGCTGAATGGTTCAGAGTGAATAGATGGTTACAGACAGGGGTTAGTTCCACAGACACGGGTTAGTTCCACTACATGTCTTCACTCTCGAGAACTCAGTTTCACTCTGCAACTCAAAAAACTTACGATTAAGAAGAGAACATCTTGGGCTGAATATAGCTACAATAGCACAAAGTGAGACATATTCCAGCACTCCACTAAGGAGGATATTTTCTGGACACCAAGAAACCCAAGTAAGTCCTCCATTACCTTTAATCTTTATGCTCAACAATGGATTAATCAGATATTATGGATTGAAATGAGTAAAAGTCTCAAATAAAATGGTTGGGTTCGAAATGCACACAGCTGTTTAGCTTTTAAAAATCTGGGGATGGAATTACGGGAAACTGGAAAAAATTTTGTCATGACTTTATTAAGCACTCTTAAAGTGTCGATGGTAGGTTCATGTGCATGTGAAATCTGTTTTATTTTCTTCCATTTAATAGCTAGGCTCTCAAAAGGATTATTTTAAACATACTTGTCACCATCTTTGCTAATTAGAACTTTATACATACTTTTATGAGCACTAACTGCCAGGAACATGCCCACCATTTTTACTTTTTTTATTTATTTGTCAGTTACATTTGAGAAAATATTTATAGTGGTATTTCAAGTAGGTATCAATTTGTTGGGTAAAAGCTGAGATGTATTGGCTCGTTTTTCAGACATTATTAGGCACATTGAAATCTGTTAATACTTAAACAGATATAAGTATATATTTAATATATACTTGTAAAGTGGACTAATATCTCACTTGGTTTATCACTCTAGCTCTATGCATATAGATTTGTAGTTGAGCATCGGACTGATTTTTCCATTACCTGTCTATAACCACAAACTTGGGGTGTTGTTGGTTATATAATGGTGCAACCTATGAGAGAAACCAAGAATCTACGGGGTGGGCGTGCTGGCAATCTAGGAGCAGCTCGTGGTAGAGGAGCAGAAACACAGACTCGAGCAAACATTCTAAGAGATGAGATAATTTCATTTTCAGATGTGGAAACTGAAGGACCGAGTGAGATCCCTGAGGAGGTGATAATTCCAACTAATGAGGCTTTGCCTAACATTGATGTCCCTGCAGGTAAATTTGTGTCATCAACTTGACATTCATTTTGGTTTGTTGCTAGTTATATTAATCTAGATCAGCAGTTACTATCCATGTTTTTAAATTACCTTAGATATAATTGTGTGCTCATTCTTATCTAGCTCCGCCCGAGAAAAAACGTGGACGAGGACCAGCTAGAAGCACAGACTTTGATCGCATAAGAAAGTTTGATAAAATAACAGTGAAAATTAAGGATGGCCAAAAAGGAGTCTCATGTCAGAATGCAACGATGTTTTGAACACGCATGACCAGGATTGTGAAGTCGTATGCAGACATGCGACCAGCAAGTTGGAGTCGTATGATAAATAGAACAAGGATGAGTTAACGGATCGTTTCCGAGTAAGAATTATGTCAAATAAAGTTATAAATTTATTGAAGCTTTATAACTTTACATAACTTAAAGATATAATCTGTAAATGTTTTTAATAGGCTGATTTTGTCTTGGATACACTGCAAGTACCTGGAGTATGATACACATGAAGCTGCAATTTTTGGAAGGCCTAAGTTGGTGGACAAGGCCATTTGGCAGTGTTTGTGTGAGCGATGGGGGAGTGAAGAATTTAAAGTACCATTTGTTTTCTTAAGCTGGTTTCCTTTAAAGTTCCATTGCTGGTTTGAATTAGTTATTACCATTATTGTCATTTCATACAATAATAATATGGGAGGCTGTTTAAATATAAGAACCTATCAAGGCGGAACAAACAGAATAGGTCCAATCAAAGGATAAATCACACGGGTGGGAGGAAGTCTTTTGCTAGGCTAATGGAGGAAAAGGTAAAAGCATAAACATTAGCTAAAAGTTTGTTTTTTCATCTCATCAACACTCATATAGAAGAATGCACTAACAAGGTTTATTAATTCATTGAAACGGGAACAAATTCCGAATTATGTTACTTTTTACAAAGAGGTGCATTGGTCTAATAAGAAGGAGAGATTTGTCACTGAAGCTGTTGAGCGGAATTACGTGAGTTAATTTAGTTTGAAGTTTACTTTTTGCTAGACATATATATAGATTATTCACATGGTTAAAGTGTTAAACTGATATGCCTATATTTCTAAATTAGAATATGATGGTGGAGCTGTTAAATGAGATGCCACCAGAAGATGCGAGGGATGATAATGCAAATGCAAATGCTGTGTTCAAGGAGTTATTGGGATCTCGATCAGGGTATGTTAGAGGGTTAGGCCACTTAGTTATACCTGAACCCTCTGAATCCTTGCTGTCCAATAGGGAGTTTATTCGACTTAGGGAGGAGAATGAGAAGAATAAAGCTGAGGCAGAGGGCTTCAAGAGGAAACTTGAGTCATTTATACTTGATGTCTCTAAAATGCAGGCTTGTTTTAATGAATTCGACATGCTGAATAGTCATGTTACTGAACTGGAGTCACAAAGGGAGTCTCAATGAGAGACTCCAAGAGATGCATAGCCTTCCTCCAATAATGGGGATGTGGGATGTTTTTTTATTTTGTTTCAATTTTTTGAAGATTGTTGGAGTTAAAAAAAAAAAAAAAAACTGGGTGCATCCTTTTGTTTAGCATGTATTTTGGGCACCCAGTTTTTTTGGAATGGGTGAACTCTGGCCAAGACAAAGATTAAAGTAAAGGGCATGTATCCTTTTGATAGTAGGCCCATTGAAAGATAGGATATACAAAGGCATGGATCGACGGGTTAGCATCATGGTACAGGTATGAGAATTACCAGAAATGCTTATTTCTTTTTTGATTTTTTTATTATAGTAATTTCTTGAATTGCCATTTTGGAGATTTGGATTTCTAAAGTCATCATGTTAGATGAGAACATGATATTTGATAGATTTATGAATTGTAGTTCATAAATAAAGTTCATAAATTGTAACTGGAAATTATATTCTTGGCAGTGCCCATCATTAAATGAGGTCCCTCTACTGAAATACTAAAGTGATAGTGACTTGACTATGAATCAAGGGCACCATAACTAGTATTAGAGTGTTAAAGATATGTGTTCCAGCCAATATATAGACTTCTCATAAACTCAAGGAACAGTGTGAGAACTAGGATCTAATATTGAAGAGATTTTGGTCTAGGTGGGTGAACATTGTGAATGATTTGCATTAGATGTTAATCTTTTAAATTGCCTCTAGGTAACTGGAATAGGTTGGAGACTATTAATACTAAAATTTTTAATTATATTTTACTATCAATCATTTATGCAGAATTTTTCATAAGCAAACACTACTATGCTCAAACAATTTGTGATTTTATACGCAACACCTCTGTTTTGAAGTTTAGTTATTATCAAGGGGATATTTCGCCCTTGTTGGTTTATCTGTGGGTAATATTAATGCTTGGTCAAGTGTAACTTATATGGTCTGGTTGTGAGTCTATAATTGGGGACCTTGTGTTTGGCCATAACTGATATTTGGCAATCTTTTTCCTTCCATTGCAGCTATCAGTTATAGGGACTATAGATCCCATAAGGAAGAGCAGATCAACAAAGAACCAAGTTGAATCCAAGCCTCTATGCATGCAGTTTAGGAAGATCTTCATGTAAGGAAGTAGAATGAACTACACAAAACATGCTAGTTATATTGTAATAGACTGTATTAATGGATGTTTTATGTAAATATGTGCATGTTGGTGACATGCATTGAAACGATGTGCTCCCCCAATTATATATATATGCATGTATGTTGAAACACAGCTCTTGGTCTAATATTGATTGTTACATTTATACTGTTAATATTGGATTTATGGTGGTCATGTAAATCATAAAAATACATTTATGATTTGTATTTAGGCCTGAGGTATATTGCTAAGACACAGATTTTATGGTCAATCCAGTATAAAATCTGCATATAATTAAAATAATTTTTAGCCGTGACATTTATTGGGACGAAAAAAAGCATAGGCCATTTCCGGTATGATCAACATGTCCAAAAAATGAGCAAGTACATTTCTGGCTAAAAATGTTCCTGTCCAAAATAATTATTTCTGGTTTTGCATCTTTATCGGTGTTTTATGTTTCTAAAGGACATACATGTGCCACAAAACCATAGATCTTGCAAATACAAACGGCTGGAAAAAACCATTTCTGAGGATACAATTTTATGGCAAAAAGTAAAACATTAATTCTGGCATAGATAATACGGACATAAATCTTATATGGGAAATATATTTCTGGCAACTCTAATTCGTTTGGATCCTCAACCCAACTCAACTCATCATTAAAACTTTTTCAAATTTCAATACAAAATATAATAAACAGTTCAACTTTTTCAAATTTTAAAATAATAATAATACTAAAAAATAATATTCTAACAATATTTTATCATCTCAACTCAACTCAACTCAGTTCAACATCCAAACACAGCTAAGTCGCCAGAAATATCTATATGCGATGAACAGGTGTAATTGGGAATATTTTTTTCTAACATTACACTATGGTTTGAAATACTTAATTCCGGCGGTTCGATGTCACCACAATAAATTTTTTCTAACGAAGTCCCGAACTGATGAACCACATATTTGCGGCAACAAGTATGCTTTATGTGAGGAAATGGTAATGCCGGAAATAATACTTTTTGGGATAGAAAATGATATCGTAGGAAATACCACTATGTTCAGCCAGTTTTTTTTGACGAAATTGCCAAGAGTAGAAAATGCCAGAAAAAGATATTTGTGGCATTAAATATGGGTAATATGGACAAATATGGTCCCGAGAAAAACCTGTTTCTGTGGTAGTGATTAGAGGTTCAAACTTCTTTGCTTATGAAGTTTGCATGGAAAATTATTCATGGCAATTCTCTATGGTTGAATGTTTTTTCTACTAAGTATGTAGGTGATGCTCACATTTCTTCAATTATGAATTTGAGTAGGGGCTCTCAGTTTTGGAAAGGAATTATGCAGATAATGCCTATGGTTTTGGAGAACTCCAGTTGGATACTTCATAGTGGAAACACCAGCTTTTGGCATGATAACTGGTTGGGAGATGGTCCTTTGGCAGCAAGCAATTTAGGGGATGTTGATGCTGGATTGAAAGTAAGAGCTATGTGGTCTGAATTTGGGTGGGATATTGTGAAGTTGAGGGCTTTTGTTCCTAAACAGGTGGTGGATAAAATTACTCATTTGGGTATTAATTTGAGGGATGGAGATGACATAATTATATGGGTGCCTTCGGTTGATGTGGGGTTTTTCTACCAAGTCAATTGTGCGAAAGGCAACCTTTAGTACATCTGCTAGTAGCTCGATCTTAGCTCAAGCTTAGAGAAGATCTTGGCTCCAAACAACTCATCCATCAACTCCTCCACTACCGATATGGAAAATTTGTCCTTAATAGTCACACTATTAAGGGCTCAGTTGTCTACACACAATCACTAGGTCCCATCCACATTTCTTACCAACAACATAGGGGAGGAGTAAGGGCTTTGGCTAGGCCTCACAACACCTGAGTCCAACTGCTCCTTAACTATCATTTCTATTTCATCTTTATGAAAATAAGGGTAGCGATAGGGTCGTATAGAAATGAGGCTGGTTCCTGGCTGAAGGTTAATTGAATGGTCGTGTTCTTGCAGATAGTAAGCTGGTTGGGGAGGAAAAAATGTCACAATACTGATCTAGTAATTGTTGGATGGTTGGGGAATTTCTGGACTTGTTACCCCTGTAGACTCCTCAATCAGATGCAACAAGACCCCCTTATTCTCCATTTTATGAAGAATGTCGATAGATCCTTCCTCAATCCATGTATTCACACTTAATCCCTTCAACTTCACTAGTTTTTGCTTATGAGAATACCGCATAGTGAGTTCTTTAAAATTCCATAGAATGGAACCCAAACTTTGGAGCCATTGCACGCCAAGCACTATGTCACAGTTTGCAAAAACCAGCACAAACATATCAACTGTGAAATTAACTCCTTGTATGTGTACATTGACCCCCATTACCTTTCCTTCATTGTCCACATTTTCCTCCATTTGCCACCTTAACCCTTACTTTTACTTCCTCAATCAAGGTTAGAGAGACTCGATTTAGTATGAAATCTACAAAGTTGTGTGTACTGCTTGAGTTTATAAGAATGATGACTCATTGGCTGCCAATTTTGCCCTTAACCCTCATAGTCCTAGGGTTTAAGGAGCCTGTAATTGCATGCAGCGATATTTCTAGTGGATTTTCTAGGTACAGCAGTTTGAGTTGTTCTTGTTGTTCAACCCCTACTTCAATATCTTCCCCACTTCCCTCTACAACATCCTCCACCTCGTGAATCAAATAAAGTTTAGGACTGTGGCACTTGTGGCCCGGATTCCATTTGGAATCACAACAGTAACAAAGGCCCCTCTCTCTTTTGTTTTTCATTTGACCCTGGCTAATTTTATGCACAGGGACAACTGCCTTACTTTGGTTTTTGTTTGGGTCTGGTGGCTGATGGGTGGGATGGAATTTAAAGGAGGCTGGTTTAGTGGGCTGGGTATTAAAGGTACAGGTAGGTAGTTTTATGTGTAGGTTGACATTCTCTTCTTCAATTTTGGCTAGGCTATAGGTAGTGGTCAGATTGGAAGGGTTAAACATACAGACAGGTAGTCTAATTTCATCTCTTAACCCACTTAGGAAACAACTAAGTTTATTCCCCTTTGACAGTCCTTTTAGCTTGTTTGATAAGAACTCAAAGTTGGCCTTGTATGCTTCCACAATACCCATTTGTCTAAGGCGGGTTAATTATTCCATAGGTCATGATAGCTGCTAAGGCCAAATCTAACCAATAGAGCCCTCACAAACTCTTCCCAACCTGTCAAAGCTCCAGACTCATCCAAGTCTTGGAACCACACTAGGGCTTGGCCCTCCATATGAAAAGATACAAGCCTCATTCTATGTTGTGGTGGTGTGTTGTGGAAGGTGAAGAACTGATGAACCTTATAAAGCCATCCCAACAGGTCCTCACCTTGAAAAGTAGGAAACTCCAACCTCACTACCCGTGGTTGGATCTCCCCCATATGTGTCATTACTGATTCTTGTCTAGACTCCCTCTGGTTGGATGATGAGTCCTCATACTGATTAGTGCTTTTCCTTTGCAGCTCCATGGTCAGTGAACAGAGCTGATGAGTCATTGCTTCCACCTGCCTGCGCATGGCCTACATCTTGCCTTTCATAGATTCTTCGACTTGCCGTCTCAACGCTCGCATCTCCACCTCAAAAGCCTTAAATTGCGATACAGTGGCTTTCTTCAAGGAGTTTAATCCATCCTGAAGCTGATTAAACCGTGTACCATCCTCCATTTAAAGTTGATAGCATAGAGAATCGACTGCTCTAATACCAAATGTAAAAAGTCCAAATAAGGTGTAGTAGAAATTTAGCTTTAAAAGAGATAGAAAACGATGGAAAGTTCCAGAATTAATGTCATAGGTATGAACACAGCTCTTTTCGAGGGGAACACCTCCAGGAAACACGAAAGAACAATTGAGAATATTCTGCTTGCCTCTAACAACCTTCAACTTTGGACTATAACAAACCCAGACCCTATTCCCTTAGATGGTTCCCAGACAATAGCAAAATTAGAAGTAAAATACTACTGAAATAAGAAATACAACTAATAAAATGATATTTGGACTTAGCAAATCCAATTAGACTATGACCCAATGGCCAACTCTAAGACCCATTTAATAACTACCGTAAAACTGCCTTTCCTTTATTAAGCCCATGCGTGCTAAGACCCATGGCCCATGACCCTTCTTCACTTCACAAGACATTCACTTCAGTTCCTCTACAACTTAATACTTCACTTTAGGGGTGGGCAGTGGGGGATCCGTGTTGCCATATGTGGGGGGTGGGTGGCCCGACCTGCATCTGGCCCTCTAGCGGAGGTGGAGGACGGAGGGGGCCCAATCTCGGTCCACTATAATATATATTTATATAAAAAAAATCGCAGTCATAAAACGACGTCGTTTTGTCAAATACAAAACAATGTCGTTGTATGGCTGGGGGGTTTTGTCTACGGCAAAACGACGTCGTTTTGATATTGGGTGTTTAAAGCCCCTCCCCCTGACTCCCCCTCCCCTGGCCCCTTCTCTTAGACTCTCTCTGACCTCTATCCTCTAAAAACTCTCTCTCTCTCTCTCTCTCTCTCTCTCTCTCTCTCTCTCTCTCTCTCTCTCATCTCTGTCTACTCCGTCCATGCATTACATCATCGTCGTCCATCTGCATCTCCATCTTCGAATGTAAGTTAATCGAATCTAAAGTGTTTATTTTTATTTTTTTTGTTGAGTTATAGAGATTGGAAGAAGGATGAGATTAAATAGAGGAGTTGGAGGATGTGATCATATCATTGTGAAGTGCATGAAGCCTAAATTCATTGATGTTTGTGTTAATTTGTTCGTCTGATTTTGTGACTTTAGGGTTTCAATCCCAAACCCTTAATTATGCTAGGGGTTTCAAACCCTTAAATTAATTAATTTGCAGTGAATTTAGGGTACAATGAATTTAGGGTTCATGCACGTACGATGAATTTGCAGTCAATTGATTTTTTTCATCCATGTCTTTATATATATCATGGCTCAACACAAAAATCAGGTTTTAATATTCACACTTTCATGAGGCTTGTGTGTGCAAGATTTTGGTTGAGAAGATCACCAAGCACTCTCAAAACATGAATAAGAACATGCTTTCAAAATCGACAGATTCATCAGCTTAGCTTTATAAAGTTTGTGAGAAATAGGTATATATATATATAGCATGACATGTATTTTCTTTCACTTTCTACCCAATTCCATCTCAAGAGTATTGGTTCTTCATGCTTATAAAGAAAGAATGAAATGTAAGAGATCAGAGAGAATTACATGAAAATTAAAACAAAATCCATGCAAGAGCTAAAAAAACGCATGCAGACCATAATGATCTAAGCAAAATCTTCTTTTCATGAGGTGATGAAAGCGAAAAAGAAAAGAAAAACGAGATTGGAAACAAAAAATAAGGATGCATATGTATTATATGTTGGAGAGTAAGCTTCTTTTAGCATCATGCATGTTGGCCCATGCCAGTGGACAGTGAATAAGCCTTTGCACTTTAGCAATGATGGCATTTCTAAACTGTTAGAAATCTTTATATTAATTGCTGGAAATTGTTGAGTTGATAATGCATGTTGGAAACCCTATATTAATTGCTGAAAATTACTGAGTATACAATTGATGTTAGTGGCTGTGAATTTGTGGTGTTTATGTCATTATGTGAGTCATTGGTGTTGCTATGAATCTGTGGTGTTGACTGTGATGTTAATGTCATGTTTTCATTTCAGATTTTTGACTGTTTTGGAGAATCATGAATGTCTAGTCCAACAGATTTTAGTGATAGCTCTCCTACCCCTACCCCAACACCTAACCTTGCACTTGACA
The DNA here is from genome assembly GCA_003123785.1 of Pterocarya stenoptera. Taxonomy (NCBI): domain Eukaryota; kingdom Viridiplantae; phylum Streptophyta; class Magnoliopsida; order Fagales; family Juglandaceae; genus Pterocarya; species Pterocarya stenoptera. The sequence continues at coordinate 81,831 of QEOT01006835.1, forward strand.
CTAACCTCACGGACCCTAGTCCTAACTCTACAGAGATAAAACCTTGCCTTGCCCCAAGTCCACACAAAGCAAGAAATCTGTTTCCATAGTTTGGTCTCACTTTGCCAAACTAAAGAGTGGTGACCCCAATAACCCCCAAACAAAGTGTAACCACTATGGTAAACTCTATGGATGTCACTGTAGAAAACATGGTACATCACAATTAAATGTCCACTTAGAAGAATAATGCAATAAGAGTTCAGTATTAAAATCCTTACAAGAGAAGAATCAATCTAGACTAGAGATTGGACTAAAAACAATGTCGGATGGGAGTAATGGGAATTTAATGTTGAAGAAGTATACCAAGTATAATTTCGATGAGTGCAGAAGAAAGTTAGCTTACATGGTTATCATGGACGAGCTACCTTTTCAATTTATGGAGGGGAGAGGGTTCCAAGAATATTCTAATTGCATGGATAGAATATTCTTGGAACCTAGATTTAATCTTCCTTTTCACCACACATTGGCAAAGGATATTAAAAAATATTACAAGAAAGAGAAAGATTTGTTGAGGGGCCAATTGGCGGGTCAAGTAGTTTTCCTCACTACTGATACTTGGATATCTGTCCAAAATTATAATTACATGTCTTTGGCTGTGCATTTCATTGATTATGATTGGACACTACACAAAAAAAATATTAAGTTTTGTCAAATTTTCGATCATAAGGATGAGACGGTTGGGAAGGCCTTGGAGGCCGTAATAAAGGAGTGGGGGTTGACATGAGTGACAATTATAGTTAATAGTGCCTTATCTAACGATGTCGCCTTGAGATATCTTAAGATCTATCTTAGAGAGACAAATAAGACAATCTGTGGTAACTATTTGTATGTTAGATATGCTGCGCATATTCTGAATTTAATTGTCACTAATGGTTGAAAGATGATGATTCGGTTGCACGAGTCAGAATGACTATGAGATTTGGGAGATCTTCTCCTACTAGATTGGAGAAATTCAAGGCTGCTATGAGGAATGCGGGCATAACATCCAAGAAGAGCCTTTGTACTGATGTTCTTACAAGATGGAACTCAGTTTTCTTGATGTCGGAGGCAACCCAAAAATATAAGGCAGCCTTTGAATTATTGGGTGATGAAGACATTTAATATGTCAAATATTTTGATGAGCACGGGGATTAGGAAAGCCTATTGATAATGATTGGGAGGTTGTTGCTACTTTTGTATATTTTTTGAAGCTTTTTCTACGAGGTCACATTATCTGGTTTTTTATACCCTATATCTAATAATTTATGTCAACAAATATGTAAGGTGAAAGAAAAATTGCATGAAATGTGTAGGTTCACCATATTAGGATGTGGGAGATGACATAGATGATGGGGTCAAATATGACAAGTATTGTAGAGATTTGAGTAGGCTAAATATTTTGTTATATGTGGTTGTTGCTCTTGATCCCTAAATCGAGATTGATCACATGAAATAAGGTTTGGGACTTGTGACAGGAACGCATGGGCTGAGCTTATTGAGACAATGGTTAGAGAAACTCTTGGTAAATTGTTTGATGAGTTTACCGTGATCAGGAGTGATAATGTACTTACACCTACACCTACCCCACCGCATCCTCCAGAAGCCGGGGCAGGAAAAAAGCGTAGGTTGGCGTGGGGTGAGAGCCGTTCACAGAAACCCCTACTAGTCTGTCAATCTACAGAGACGAAGTCAGAGGTAGACAAAAATTTGGCAGGGGATCTCCTCCCATATATATAAGAATTTGATATATTAGCATGGTAGAAGACCAATGCCGTGAAATATCTCGTCCTTGAAGAAATAGTCCGCAATATTTTGGCCGTCCCTATTAGCGGCATTTAGTACCGGAGGCATTGATTTGCAAGAAGAATTGGATCAACGGAACATAAATTCATGTTTCGGATGTTCTTAACTTCAAGGATACCGACGAGGAAGAGGGTGTTGATTAGCCTGGATCTAGTAATCGTTGATTTCATTTATTATTTTGATTTATTTATATTCATTTCATCAGTATTAATTTTAAATTTAATTTTTGTAGCAATAAATAAGACGACATCTACCTCCATTGCAGTATGACTGCTTGGTTTTGAACCTATCATTGCCATTTGCCATAGGTTTGTACAATTTGTATTGTCCCTTAATTATTTTTTGTATTTATATAATTTTTGGTATCTAATTATTTTTCTTGTATTTTTTTAGCTTTTATAATCTTACTATCATATACGCAGCTCATGCCTCATTCCTAATCCCAAGCCCAATGACCAAAATTCAAATGATCTATTCTCATCTTGATCCCCATCTTATCTTGGTTAGGCAGATTTTAGTTTGTAATTTTTTCATTTCTAATATATGTTTGTAATTTTAATTTTTGTTTCTTATTTATAATTCTAATTTATTTTTCTATTAAATTGTTAATGTTTCAGATTTGTAGGCAGCACTAATTACATGTCTTTCAACCCTTGGCCCTCTGCCCTAAATGTCAAACATTGCACTTAGTTGTATTCAGTGATTCACTTATTTGCAATGTTGATACAATGTCCCTTTTATGATTGTAATTTTGTAATTATTTCTTCTTAATTTGTATTATTGTAATAGCTTAGTTATTATTATTAATAATTTATTATGTAGTACTTCATTTTCTTTTAATTTGTATATTATTTTATTATTGTAAATTCATTTTAATGAATTTTGGGCCCAAAATTTGATTCTGGGCCATTTTGGACCCATTTCAACTTTTTATGGGCAATTTGGGCCCAAAAACATGTTCTGGGCCGATGACCCTTTTTTCTTTTAGGGCCCACGAAGGGAGGGGGCGACGGATGTGTGCCCGCCCCTGCACCCTGGTACCCGGACGGGGTATACCACCCCTTCATACTGAGGGCAGGTTCTGGGGTAGAAAACCCCACTCCCAACCCATGCGTGGGCCAAGAGGGGGCTACCCCACCCCCCATAAGGTGCAGGTAGCACCCTTAGTTCACTTCACTAAACCATAACTCCCATTGTGCCATCGCGTGACATGGAGGCAGATGGATGTGTGTCCGCCCCAGCACCCTGGTACTCGGATGGGGTATCCCACCCCTGCATATCGATGGTGGGTTCTGGGGTAGAAAACCCCATTCCCAGCCCATGAGGGGGCGAGGAGGGGCTACCCCATCCCCATAGGGTGTAGGTAGCACCCCTAGTTCACTTCACTTAACCATAACTCCCATTGTGCCATTGTGTGACATGGAGGCAGACGTATGTGTGTCTACCCCCACACCCTGGTACCCGAACGGGGTATCCTGCCCCCGCATACTAGGGGTGGGTTCTGGGGTAGAAAACCCCACTCCATACCCATGCGGGGGCAGGGAAGGGGCTACCCCGCCACCATAGGGTGCGAGTAGCACCCCTAGTTCACTTCACTTAACCCTAACTCTCATTGTGCCATCGTGTGACCAGGAGGTGACTGGTGGGGACCTGAGGTGGTTCTGGGCCTCTTCATGCAAATGGTGGTTTTAGATCGCTAGAGTCTCGTGACCATCTCACTAGAGTTTGTTCGGGCCACCATGCAAGTTTATGGCCACCTCAAGAGAGTTCAGGCTAATAATGTAAAATCAGTTATCACCATACAAGTTTTTAACATAGGTGAAGCACAATTCTTTAAAATAAATATTAATTTTATACAATTATTTTATGGAATTGATCTTAAATAAATTATATGGAAAAACATAACATAATGCGTGTCAATCAATGAAAAAGATTCATGAAAAATTATATTTATAGTCATAGAGTATGCAAGTGTCACGTATTCTTTTTGAAAAAATAAATAAATATGAAATCTACATAAAAAATCTAGTTTTTAATGGTGAACCCCTCTTTTTCGAAAGGATTGCACGATATTTGCATAAGTTATGACTGTATTTAACATTACTCATCATCTAATTTGAAATAGAGCTCCACACATCACACATATTTTTATTTTTATTTTTTTTATTTTTTATTTTTCTTAAACTAATTGAATTTTTTTACTCATCATTTATAAACCATACATTTGATAGAAGAAAAAAAAAAGTGTGGTGTATGGTGTGTAAGAATGATGAGTATAATTTTTCTTTGAAATAAGGTAATGTTATTGTACCCCTAATTTATATCACTCACTTTATTCCCTTAACGTGGTACCACGTGACTTAAATTAAAAACACAAATATAAAAGAGTAGACATATAAAAAAATATATAAAAGAGTAAAAATAATCTAAAATTTTAGCTTCATCCTTTTATGTTTTCGAACCCCATTTTTTTTTTTTTTTTTTGATAGATTTTGAATAGATCATGAATAATTCATCATGATATCGCATTAAATTCTACTCTATTGTTAAAAAACTAACAATCATAGATGCTGAACAAAAATATTTAATCTTAAATATTTACCTTCTTCATGTGTTGACAATTTGCTTAGGTTTTTTCTAAATTTCTTCTTTTTTCTTTTAAATAAAAATGACTAATTTTACAATGAGTTATTCTTATTGCAAGCTTAATGAAACACAGTATTTCATTATTAAATGAAACACTGCGCTTCATAACAAATCAGGTCCTGTAATGAACCTGATGAAATCTAAAGAATGAGGACCTCGCCCAGTGAAGTCGATACCAGTCCCCCCTTGCGCCAATATGAAATCATCCCCCATACCCAGATGAAATCGTCGTCGTCCAGTGAAGTCGAAATCACCCCCCCTTGCGCCAACTGTTTGACTACAAATACCACCATAACCACAATCATCGGTTCAGATATTTCACAAAAGAGTGATGGCCTAAACAGGTATGACATCAATTTTTTATGTCTCTTCGAATCTTAAAACAATACCCTCGAGGCTAGCTGGGATGATAGCTTTGTGTTAATTACTGCTTGTATTGGTCATGTTCAAGAGAGTTGATTATCTGAGATTATCCTCTTGGTGTTGTACACTTACTTGTTTATAAAAATTTGTGAATGGGTTCCACTTGTTTGTATCTTGAAGAATGGTTTTCATCCCAGCTCAGCTTTATTCAAACAAAAATCCGTTGGGCAACAGCTTGGCATGTGTTCAATATTGGTTGCCCGAGCCTTCGCAGACAAATTCCAGGTGTATATTTCTTTCATATTCTCCATGAGTTCATAGACAATGAACTCAATGTCTTTTCGTTTATAATAGTCTTGGGAATTATTGCAAGCAATTCGAGGTGAAGAATTGGCAGGCTAAAATCAATCTTGATGGCTTGAATAAAGCAACTAGTTTGGTAAAAGTGAAAATCTTAATATTTAGAAATTATTGTCAATAATTTGTTGTACTAGTGTAGTAAGGAGGAGGGAAATATCAAACATATGTATGTCTCTTCCCCAGCAAATTAACCTGAATTGATCAAACTAAACCAAGTTGGGGAAGAAAAATTTGTCACAAAAAATTGACCGACATCCAAGAGAATCTTGCTAAAACATTTTTGTACTTATGGTTTGTAAGAATTCACTTGGTTTGTAAGAATTCATTCTTGATTAATTCTGGTGACTCTGGTTTGTATGTAAGTTAGTTGAGTTTGCTGTGTCTAAGGAGAGGTTGACAGTTTCTAGGCCATCTAAAGTTCAGCAGCTAATGGTGCTAGCTTACATGAGTGAAATTCTCTAGAATGGTATTCATTTATTTTCACATAATTTTCATAACATGTTTTCTTATCTGTTGTAGGCATAACACAATTCCAGCATAACACTGTTTTTGTTTTTGATATCCAACGTTTTCATTGCATTCCTCATCTTGTTTTATTGATCGTTCTTCAAATCATCATCCAAAATGTTTGGGAAAGAGAACGTCGCCTCCAAAAGAGAGAGAGGAAGAACTCCAAAAGAGAGAGAGGAAGAACTCCAAAAGAGAAGGAAGAACTCCAACCTGCAAGGAAAGAGATTCAAAAAAGGGGGAAGGATATCCAAAATGATAGGGATGAGCTTCATGGTCAAATGAAAGATATTAGCCAAATTGTGTACTGTTGTTGGATACTTTGTAATATTGTAATATTCAAACCTAACAGTTATCTATGAAACTCTTAGAACTTGTGATATTTAAAATATATTATAAGTGTTGTCATGTTTTTAGACAGTTTGGATTGCTATGTTTTCAATACTCGAAATATCAATGATGGCGGCAGAATTATTTAATGACCAATCTCATCTCATCTCCACCAATCTCACGAACATGACTAATATCCAACGTCATGCCAAAATAGAGTTACACGGATGAAGTTATGAAATACATGAACCAATTCTTTTTAACTTAGTTAAAATGTCCAAGAAATACAATGTCTTCTCATCTCTTAAAATCGTCAAATGCAACAATTTACAATGTCTTTTCATCAATCCTTGAAAGGGCCATGATATTGGAAGTCCACTTGCAAATAGTTTGAAACATTGTGTAAAAATATGCAAAATTTCTCATTACTTGTTCAAAATAGAAGCAAAGGGGAATAGTAACAACATTTACCTGAAAAATAATGCTTTGTTGTATACCAGGCAATTGCGAAACAACACTTTGTTGTGTGCCAAACACTATTACCGAATCTGTTGGGTTTGATACATCTTCCAGACATGCGATTGCCTACATTTGAATCAATAAACAAATTAAATAACTTAAAAATAAACGTTTGCATATATCAAAATCACATTATTTAAATCTTTCCACATCTTTCCTCTGTCACTTGCCACCAGCCTTTTTGTTTTTATTTTACAACTTCTCTATTGTTGGTGGTCTTCTCTTCGATGGGGGTCTCCCTTTGCCTTTAATAACATGAGGACTTGACACTTTCTTCGAATTTTTAGTTTCGGCATCAATGGACGTATAAGTACTTGCAAGTGCAGCCTAGGGTTTTGATTTAGTGTAAATTAAATTTATTGCCTATAACTTCTATGTCATGTCTAGGGAATTATCTTCGCTTTCTATTGCATTTGTAACTACTTCATAACATATTTTTATCAAGTCTCAAATAACCAAATAAATGTTTCAATATTTTCACTTGGTATCAAACTTGCTCCCAAAAGTATTGACTGTCCATGGTGGTTAACACCAACAAATTGGGCAAATGGCATAACATATCTATTGTTAGGTATGTTGTATAAAATATCACAGCATCCCTAAAAAACCTATATGCTACTCTGATACGTGCATAGGCCCAAAAGACATTTTGTAATCGTCCATCATCATCCAAATCCATCAATGAGTAAAACCCATAATTCTTATACTGCATTTCTTTTAAAATAACCACAAAATGCATCAACACCTCCTTTGCCAAGTCTAAGATGTCGAGTTTTGTCAATATTCTGTGCATCTTTCTCAATAAATAGAAGTTTCTCAAATCCACCAGCCTCGACAGCCAATGAGTTAAAAACTTTTGACCATACCTATGTCTGCTTTGTCGTTAATATATAACTGCCTTTTTACAGAATTATCAATAGCTCGATTACATCTAAAGAATCTTGCCTTTTGTTGATTGAGATCATGGTTGTGTGTATTTTGAACAGTAGTTATTTATAAGACACTACCAACCAATATTGCATTAATCTTGGCCTTACAATCGGTCTTCATTGTTGGGCGTGGTTTAGAAAAGTTGGTAATACATTTCCTTGCCTTACCACCACTAGCACAACCAAGTGTTACATATCTAATGCTCCCATCATCTTCTCTTTTACTTCGTTGGGTCCTATAGCCAAATCCAATCTGTCTACCATATTGCTTGTAGTAGTAAATGAGTTATTTCTCAATTTTAAAAAACATCCCTAGCATTAGCTCTGAAACTCCTATATCATCATTTCTCGACGTTGGCTCTGAAACCCCATCATCATCATTTCCGCCGTTGGCTCTAAAACCTCATCATCATCATCATTCCTCAGCACTACACCATGATCATCAGTTACTTCATCATCATCTCTAACATTTGGGGTATCTATATAAATACTAATTTCTGAAAAAAAACAGTGGTCGCCTAATAGATGTGTTTTCTTCCCCTTTCTCCATAAAAAACAATCTTTACACTGACAAGGAAAGTAAATTATTTAATTAAAAAAGTACTCAAGTTAGGCAACGAAAAGACAACTTGTTTACGCTGGCATCATTCTTACCTATTGCACTGCTTTCTACTTTACAAAGGCAATTGGAGAGCACAATATTAACAAAACTTTATGCAGGCATCATTTCTACTTTACACTGCATTAGTTGGGACCTAAAGAATTCTAAGTAGATGCCTACCCACGGTTCCAGTTCAAGCAGCAACCCAACAACCCACTATTGTTTAAATTAATCACCCAAACTCCACGACAATCACCTAAACTCCATGTTTCAACTTCTCTATTGTTTTGCACATTAATCAAGCTCCAAAGACGTAAATTAAAAAGAAAAAACGTGATAAAAAAACATAATATGAAAGGGGAATAAACAAAAAAAAAACCTAGAGGAAAACAATGGAATGGGAGTTGTGCCTTGCGTCAATAGTGGCCAATGAGGTCATCGGCAGTGGAGTATGTGACTCTGTCGATGGTAGAGGTGGTTGTTCCGTCAATGGTGGAGGAGATTGGCTTGTAGTGGTCAATGATGAAACAAAAACCTGGGGCGCATGGCAGATAACACAAATCTGGAACTTAAAATGAAAAGGATTTAGGTTGTAGAAGAAAGAGGGGTAATGTAGTCAATTCAAGCCTAAAGATGGGGACAATTTGGTCATTTCTTACACTGGGTCTGCAAGTCCTCTTTAGAGGACTAAACATAGCATGACTCTTTTACAATTAACCATGGAGTATAAATGATGGAAAGAAAATCAGAGAGTAACGTAACGTCGTCTTGTTTGCTGGGCACCGGTGGATTGAACTTCGAAGCACACCAATACACACAAAAGTAGCGCTCAAAGGCAGTGACAAGACAAGCAGCAATCCACCCCAACCTAAATTCACTGTCCGCGTCATCCTTCCTTTCATTACCTTTTCAACAAATTATCTTCCACAATGCCTGCTTCTCCTTCCTTCCCTTTAGGTCCCCTTCTTCTATTCTTCATATCCAAATTCTCCCTCTCTCTCTCTCCCTCTTTGTTTCTCCGATATTTGTGTTTTGATTTTCACTCTGGGTTTGGTTTTTTGGGCTCAGAAACAAGGACAAAATGTAAGAAGTGAAAGAGAGAACCCCAGATCAGCCGCAGACAGAAGCTGGAGATGGAAAAGGAGGAGGAAGAAGACGAACCTCTTCCTCACCCCCGCCACAACGACGATGACGACAAGCTTGAAACCCACGGGCGAGCTGATTACACCCAACAAGCCATCCTTCTCCAGCCGTCCCACGAGAGCGAGGTCCTCTCTGAATCCGAGGAACGCGTCTGCGACTTCCTTCCTGTCGTCAAGCACGCCGTCAACAGGCCCCACTTTGTTAAAGTTAGAAGAAGAAAATTATCAAACACCTACAAAGTCCCCAGATTGATGTGCTATGAAGAATATAATTCCATTTGATGAGCTGTAAATGCATTTTGTTTATTCATTATTTTATTTGACTCCTTGTAGCTATAAATAGCATATGTACTTGAAAGATCAATAAGAAGAATTCCATTTCACAAATTATTCCCACGTTCTTTGCATTCTGTTACTTGCTTTTCCCAAGCACATCCAAGGCAATTATGCCTTATTCTTCCTTGCGATTCTGCCATCGTTGACATGGTACCAGAGCAATGACAAAAACTCTTGAAGCCAACATACCACCCAAACACGAAAATAACCCTCAGCATCCCGCTAGCCCATATTTCATCCAACTTGGAGAAGGTGCTTCTTCTCCCCTGGTCCCTGATCTCTTGATGACAGAGAATTATGTAACTTGGGCAAGGACGATGCACCATGCTCTTAACATAAAAAACAAGCTTGGATTTATCCATGGAACCATCACCAAGCCAGCCAACACTTCGACCCTCTCTTTACTCCATGGGAGCGCTGCAATGACATGATCATCGCATGGATACAACATTCAGTTAGCTCAGAACATATATCGAGCATCGCAAATGATGAAACCACTGACAGCGTTTGGAACAACCTTTGGGAGTGATTCTCCATCCAAAATGCACTTCACATTTTCCAACTTGCAAAATCCTTCTCATCTTTAACTCAAGACATTGACTCCGTTAGTCAATACTACAATAAGCTCAAAAGCCTACGGAATGAGCTTGACATCTACGAACCAATACCAACCTGCACTTGTGGCACAGTCAAAACCTTGCTGGTGTACACCCACCACAACAAGGTGATGCAATTTCTCATGGGCCTTGATGATTCTTACAACTCTGTTCATGCTCAAATTCTGCTCTATGATCCAATCTCAACTCTCAATCGAGTTTTATCTCTTGTCCAACAAGAGGAAAGGCGTCGACAACTTCACTCCATACCAACACCCCTTGCAATGGTTGCCAAAGGACTAGATAATCGAGACCCAACCAACTCTCGTAAAGAACGACTCTTTTGCTCGCATTATAACATGCCTGGCCATTCTCTGGAACGATGCTTCAAGGCAAACCCCAATCTCCTAGTCTGTTCACATTGTCACATACCAGGCCACACTTAGGACAAATGCTACAAGTTGAATGGATATCCTCCTGGCCACAAAAACAGCTCCAAATTTAAATCCTCAACTAATCAATCTTATCTGGAGGAAATCAACCATGATCCACTTATTACTCATGAGCAGTACAGCCAGCTCCTAGCCTTGCTCCACCCATCTCATAGTGATGCAACCATTAGTACTGCAAATAACGTCAATGCCAATTCCTCCTTTGTTTCTGGTATTTCGTCCCCTTACCGTACACACACACAAGCTCATGATTCACATACCCAAACACAATGGATTATAAACACAGGGGCTACAGATCATGTGATCTGTAGCCCTAAATTTTTCACACACAACATTACTCCAGTTTCTCGCATCATTAACCTTTCGAATGGCTCTACCGCCACTGCTTTGCACGTTGGTGATGTACACTTATCACCTCATTTAATCCTTCGTCATGTACTTTATGTTCCTACTTTTGCATTCAATTTAATTTCTGCCCAATTGTTGTCACAATATTCCAATTGTTGTCTAATTTTTTTCTCCAATTCTTGCTATATCCAAGCCTTTTCAGGAGTGGGGACGTTGCGTGATGGCCTCTACCACCTGTAATTTTCCAGACCAAAACCATTTGCCTTGCACTACCATTTTCATACCTTATTTCCCTCGTATTTTGTTAATTACACTCATGTTGCAAAATTTGATCAGTTTACTTTATGGCATTATAGACTTGGACATAGTTCATGACTAAGCACATATTACATGATCTTAATGTTGATTTCAAACACACAGATCATCTAGAATTTCCTTGTGAGGTTTGCCCACTTGCAAAGCAATGCAAATTACCCTTTCCCGAAATAGAATCCAAAACAAACAAACCATTTGATGTTGTTTTGGTCGATATTTAGGGTCCTAACCAAACCAAATCATATGATGGTGCCAAATATTTCATCACCATTGTTGATCAATTCACAAGATGCACTTGGATTTACCTTCTTCAAACTAAATCTGAAGCTCGACCATCTCTTCTTAATTTCTTTTCACTTGTTGAAATCCAACTCAACACTCAAATCAAAATCCTTAGATTTGATAATGGCATTGAATTTCAAATGCCTCATTTCTATAATTCCAAAAGAGTATTATATCAATTAACTTGTGTTGCCACGCTCCAACAAAACACCCTAGCTGAGCGCAAGCACCAAAACATTCTCAATGTGGCACGAGCTCTCAAATTCCAATCCGGCTTACCTTTACAATATTGGTCCAATTTTGTTACCACCGTCATCTACTTGATCAACAGAACACCCACTCCAACACTCAACCATAAAACCCCTTTTGAAGTTCTCTTCCAAACCAAACCATCTTACTCTCATTTCAAAGTTTTTGGGTGCTTATATTTCGCCTCTACCCTATCCCATGCCCGGGCCAAATTTGAACCTAGAGCTAGAAAATGCGTCTTCCTTGGATACCCATATGGTGTGAAAGGATATAAATTCCTTGATCTCACCACTAAACAAATCTTCCTCTCTTGAGATGTCATATTCCATAAAGAAACTTTCCCACTCAAACATCAAACACCTACAAAGATACCCACCACCTCCCTTCCGACAGCACTCATTGACACCACTTCAGTCTCCTATACTTCACCTCCAAACGCCTAACACCCCTTCAGTCACATTCCCCCCCTCTCCAATAATAACACCAAAGACCAATTTACATCACTTCCCAACTCTTCTTCTCTTAGTCCCTAGATTGATAGTCCTCCTTCCACCTCTTCGACTAATCGCTCTCTTCCACATTCTTCACCCACTCAATGCTCTCCTCAACCCCTTCGCAGGTCCACCCACATCAAAACAGCCCATGATTATCTCAAAGATTATCACTGCCAACAGGTCACAACACCCGAAGCTCACCACTTGGCATCCAAGCTGATTTCTCCTATCTCTCTTCCACATTCAAGTAACTGTTTTTTATTTATCCTTTCCTCAGTTTTATCATATACATCACTTTCACCTCAATTTTGAGCTTTTACCACTTCTGTTTCAATTCTTTCTAAACCAACATCATATGCACAAGCCATCAAACACCCAATCTGGTGTGACGCAATGGACCAAGAGCTCACTGCCCTTGAGCTCAACGAGACCTGGACCATCGTGGATCTTCCTCCAAGCAAGAAATCGATCGACTGCAAATGGATTTACAAGTACAAGTTCAGAGCCAACGGCATAGTGGAACGAGCTACCCAACTCTTCTTCTCTTAGTCCCTAGATTGATAGTCCTCCTTCCACCTCTTCGACTAATCGCTCTCCTCCACATTCTTCACCCACTCAATGCTCTCCTCAACCCCTTCGCAGGTCCACCCACATCAAAACAGCCCATGATTATCTCAAAGATTATCACTGCCAACAGGTCACAACACCCGAAGCTCACCACTTGGCATCCAAGCTGATTTCTCCTATCTCTCTTCCACATTCAAGTAACTGTTTTTTATTTATCCTTTCCTCATTTTTATCATATACATCACTTTCACCTCAATTTTGAGCTTTTACCACTTCTGTGTCAATTCATTCTAAACCAACATCATATGCACAAGCCATCAAACACCCAATCTGGTGTGAGGCAATGGACCAAGAGCTCACTGCCCTTGAGCTCAACGAGACCTGGACCATCGTGGATCTTCCTCCAAGCAAGAAATCGATCGACTGCAAATGGATTTACAAGTACAAGTTTAGAGCCAACGGCATAGTGGAACGAGCTACCCAACTCTTCTTCTCTTAGTCCCTAGATTGATAGTCCTCCTTCCACCTCTTCGACTAATCGCTCTCCTCCACATTCTTCACCCACTCAATGCTCTCCTCAACCCCTTCGCAGGTCCACCCACATCAAAACAGCCCATGATTATCTCAAAGATTATCACTGCCAACAGGTCACAACACCCGAAGCTCACCACTTGGCATCCAAGCTGATTTCTCCTATCTCTCTTCCACATTCAAGTAACTGTTTTTTATTTATCCTTTCCTCATTTTTATCATATACATCACTTTCACCTCAATTTTGAGCTTTTACCACTTCTATTTCAATTCATTCTAAACCAACATCATATGCACAAGCCATCAAACACCCAATCTGGTGTGAGGCAATGGACCAAGAGCTCACTGCCCTTGAGCTCAACGAGACCTGGACCATCGTGGATCTTCCTCCAAGCAAGAAATCGATCGACTGCAAATGGATTTACAAGTACAAGTTTAGAGCCAACGGCATAGTGGAACGAGCTAAAGCTTGACTAGTCGCAAAGAGTTTTACCCAACGTGAATGTATTGATCCAAAATACTGCCTGGCCATGCATCAAGATCCTAATGATGATCATTAAGATGATGAACATGATCATCATCAAGTGATCAGAATTACTGTATACGAATCAGATTAGATTAGATTATCATCAAATGGTAAACTATTTGAACTTGGATGTATATCTCAAACGTACACTAACATACAGTTATATATGTGTACGGTATATATAAGAAATGATATTTACAGTCTTGAAGTGTGTGATTTTTTGTGTACTTCTTTTTTTTTAAATGAATAAATTTGGGATTTACATAAAAAAATTATTTTTTTAATGGGGCCCTCACTTTATTTCAAATAGAGTATGAAAAGACTGCACACTTCATGATAGTATATAACATTACCTTATATAGAAAAATTCTATTCAACAGCCCTACACCACACACCTGTTTTTATTGTTTTTTATCTTTTTTAATTTTTTTTCTTCATATTATATGGTGAATAAAGTGTATCTAGTAAATTAATATTTACATGTCACAATTTAATTTGAAAAATAAATTTTAAAATTTGAATCTTATAAATTAATCAAAATTGTACAGATATACACACATGCAAATAATGAACACATGGGATCATGAATTTCAATAGCCGTTTACAAGAAAAAGGGTTTTTTGCATCCAAAATATTTCCATTTTTTTGAAAATCGATGCAAAAAGAAAACATTTGTGTCATTTTTAAAGTGGTTGCTAACTTTTGATGCAACTGGTGCCAAACGGTTATTAATCCTTTTGCGGCATAATTTTAAATTTTTACGTCTAAATTAGAGCAACAAAAAAAAAAAAACTTGCTTCTAAATTCGAGGAATGCAAAACAAAGAAAACTTATTGCGACGCAAGTTATGGGTTTTTACGGCTAAATTTGAGCGACACAAAAATTTCAAACTTAATTCTAGCTTTCCTCGTCCAAAATATTTCCATCCATTTGAAAATTGACTCAAAAAGAAAACATTTGCGTCGTTTTTAAAGTGGTCGCTAATTTTTGACGCAATGGGTGCCAATTGGTCGTGGCATAATTTTAAGGTTTTGCATCTAAATTAGAGTGATGCAAAAATATATATATTGCATCGTAGTTTGAATTTTTTGCGTCTAAATTCTAGCCACTTAAAAGAAGAAAACTTATTGCGGCGCAAGTGTTAAGTTTTTGCAACAAAATTTGAGCAACGCAAAAAAATAAAACTTAATTTCATTCGTCATTACTGCGAGGGATCTCAGATTTCTCCCCCGAATTTTTCTGAAACCTAACTCTGAAACCCTCCCAATTCTATTGAGTCTCCTTCTGCCCTTGCCCCAAAAGGAAGGCACAGGCCAAAAGCTCCGGTAAGGAAGATCATGGTGATGAAAATAATTCTGCAAGGACTAAAAAGGCAAATGTGGTTTGAACGACTTCACTCCACAACTGCTTCTTGCAAGCCGTAAGACATATTAGCTTGGAAAGTACGTAATTAAGCCATTCCAGCTTACTAGCTAATTGATTCCATGTTTTTCCTTCTTTGTTTTGAAAAATTATCAAGTATTTCTGAGGTACTTGCAATTTTGAATAATACACATATATTGGTAACAACATTGTTAATTTTTCTAATTTTGAGTCTTTTAAAAGCTATCCCAAGGAATATTCTCCAGTTCATCATCGTGACTGGCATAACTAGAGAAAAAGTAGCAAGTTATTTACAGGTTTAGACAATCACTAACAAATTAATGTTTCCCTAATTTCAATTCTTGTTTCTCAAGTTCTCCTCATTAACAATATTGTGTACGTCCCTTTAGAGAGAATATTGGTTATCCTTCACTTAGTTTAGATTTCTCTTAAACATGTATAAATTCTCAAAATATATTGGAAGTTTTGCTACTCATGTGTGCGGATTTAAAAGACATAAGCAAACCTAATCAATAAATTTGTATCAACCATAGACAAACTTGGGCATAAAGATTTTGAAAACATGAAAAGTGAAAAATACTATAATAATTAAAAATGTCTAGCTAATTAGCGGTTGGATGTATAAATAGACAAATTGGGAATTATGATCTCATAAATTAGTGAGGGCCAAAGGAAGCTTCAGAAGCTAATTAGTTCAGATACACCTAAATTTATGGAGAGAACCTTCGTATCTGTTAACTTCACCTACTTTGATTCTATATTGGTATTAGAAGTTGTTGTTTTGTAAATTTCAACTAAATTATGTGGTAGAATTATTGCTAACTAGACATGAACTGTAGAAATAAGAAGTCCAGTCAACAGGGATCCAAATGAACTTGGAGTCTAGTTTTCATTGTAACTTTTGCTATGTCATAAGGGCATATTTAAAAATTTCAGATGTTACTTGTTAGAAGAAAAGAGATTGATGAAAAGGAGCAACAGAGGGCTATCTTCATATGATGCCCTGCATCTAAAAATAGAAAGAAAAAGATTTTGGCTGGAAAGATTTTTCTTAGTGGAGTTAAGAAATTAGTTTAATATTTTTTATAACATGAACACAAAATGTTAACATATATGTTTTCAACAAAAAGAAACTTCCTCATGTTGGATTACTCTTCACATTTCTATTATCTCTTGGGACTCTCTCCTTAATGCCAACATTTACTTTTTCTCTACGATGGCTTGCATGCAATAATCTATATTCTTTTACACTTCTAGCTTTATCATGTATTGGTACTCTATCCAACTGGTAGATTACGTTGGCCTACATGCAATGATCTTTAAGCCTCCACTGGTAGATAATCCCATCTTTAAGCAATGACCTACTCTATCATACTAATGATTGGCATGATTGATCTTAATTTTTAACAGATGGACAAGAGTTGGATTCATCACACCGATAGGTTTAGGTCAACTGAATATGCCAAAGGGGTTAGGCAATTTCTCACAATAGCTAAAGCTCATGCGACTAGAACAACCATGTAAAATGTCATGTCGTCGATGTCGTAACAATTTGTTCCTACCTATAAGTGAGGTGGAAAGACATTTATTTCTTATTGGAATAGACCTAAATTACACCGGGTGGATATTTTATGGGAAGCAAGAACAAATTAACCTAGGCATCGATGTTAAAGATGATAATGATGTTGATGGTGACGATTGTTATATTGATGACATAGACAAGATGGTAGGTGACATTCAAGCTTCTACCATTGTTGGCGTTCATGAAGACACCCATACACATATAGTGGGTCCCTCCTCCATTGAACCTGAAACAACTACTTTTGAGAAGCTAATGGAAGATGCTGGGCGTCCACTTTACGATGGTTGCACAACATTTTTCAAACTATCTTTCATTGTGAAGTTACTCCACATCAAAATAATTGGCGGATGGAGTGTAAAGGCCTTTGACATGTTTCTTCACTTATTAAAAATTGTTTTTCCCAAATCACTCTTTCCAAATTATTTCAAATGAGGCACAATCATTAGAGCAAGGACTTGGATTTAGATACATAAAAATATATGCATGTCCAAATGATTGCATCCTATATTGGAAGGAAAATGCTGACAAGCAATCGTGCCCTAAGTGCAGGGCATCCGGGTGGTCGTCTATAGTACCTAAGCAGCGACCAATACCCCAAAAGGTAATGCGATATTTCCCACCGAAGCCAAGGTTGCAGTGACTATTTATGTCTAAGAAAACTGCAGTATCTATGAGGTGGCATCACAATAAAAGGGTGGTGGATGAAAACACTTTGAGGCATCCTGCAGACTCTGAGGTCTGGACCACATTCGATAGAGAGCATCGTTGGTTTGTTGAAGATGCTCGTAATATCAGGTTGGAACATGCTAGTGATGGATTCAACCTATTCAATAATATGAGTAAACCATACATCATATGGCCAATGATTCTTGTTCCATATAACTTGCCTCCATGATTATGTATGAAAGACCCATTCTTCATGTTGTCTATGATAATTCTTGGGCCTAAATCACCTAGGCAACGATTATAATTGCAAGCAGCCTTATAATGGACCATTAATGATTTTTCCGCATATGGTAATCTTTTTAGGTGGAACACTAAAGAAAAGTTGGCATGTTCTTGTTGCAAACTGGATATGGATGATCTGTGTTTGAGACATGGTTGTAAGCATTGTTACATGGGTCATTGCTGCTTTCTACCATCAGGTCACATCTGGAGAAGAAAGAAGACTACTTTTAATTGTGAAGAAGATCATCGATTTCCACCTAAATAGCCCCTTGGAGAAGATATAATGCATCAATTAAATAACATTACTCAAGTGCATTTTGCAAAAGTTGTAAGTAGGAAAAATGCACCCCTAAGGAGTTAAATTGGACAAAACTGAGCATCTTCTTTGAACTACCATATTGGGCATCGTTGAAACTTAGATATAATCTCGACGTGATGCACATTGAAAAGAATATTTATGATAATATACTAGGTACATTAATGAATATCCAAGGTAAAACAGAAGATAATATCAATGCACGGCAGGACTTGGCCAAACTCGATATAAAGAAAGAGTTACATTTGAAAGAAGATGGGGATTGAGTTACAATCCCCCATGCCTATTTCACTCTACATGGAGATGAAAGGAATGAGTTTTATGCATGCCTGATAAGTGCTAAATTTCATGATGGTTTTGCATCTAATATTTCTAGATGTGTTAATGTTAGTGATTGTAAAATCTCTGGTATGAAAAGTCATAATACCCACATATTCATGCAAAGGCTACTACAAGTGGCAATCGGGAGGATACTTAAGACATGATATATGTTTGGTATTAATGGAACTTAGCACTTTTTTTAGGAAATTATGTGCCCAAATGTGTAAAAAAGAAATCATGAAACATCTTGAGACTGACATTGCCCTCATTCTTTGCAAGATGGAAATGATATTTCTACCAAACTTCTTTGATGTAATAGTCCACCTCGCTATCCATTTACCCCGTGAATTGTTGCTCAGAGAACCAGTTCAATATAGGTAGATGTACCTGTTCAAGAGGTATTTGAGTAAATTTAAGCTGTACATTAAAAGCAAGACCCACCCAAAAGGATCCATCGCGGAGGCATATGTTCATGTGGAATGCCTCACATTCTGCTCTATGTATCTGCATGATGTACCAACTAGGCTCACACGTGAAGACCGGAACATTGATGTTGTTGTGCAGACATCCGAGATAAGTACTATGTCAATTTTCTCCCAAAAAGTGCGCCTACTTGGGAATTTAATTCCTACCCAATTAGAGAAGAAACAATTTAAGACTTCCAAATGGTATGTCCTCTATAATTGCACAGATATCGGCCAATACTTGGAGTAAGAACTTGCAACCATAGTCATCAATTATTTCTATTATATTGTTGAACAATTATTGTGGTCTATGCAAGTTTTATATATTATTTTGTTTTTGTAGAGAGCACTATAATATTTTGAAAGACCAGAGCATTTCTAACCTTTAAAGGAGGCATGAAGTTGGATTTCCACTGTGGTTCAAGAAGCATGTAAGTCTTTTTTATTGTTTATTCCTTGATTTCTAACAATCTATTTCGTATTACTTCTCATTTATTCTTATTCTATTATGACTAAAATATTTTAAATTCAAGCGCTTCGTACTGGGCACCCTAGCCAAGTATTTGATGATCTTTATGCACTAACTTGTGGTCCTGATCCTTGGGTAACATCATATGCTAGTTGTGTAATGAACGGTATAAGGTTTTATACAAAATACCGTGAAATCAACCGTACAACACAAAATAGTGGTGTGCTAGTTACAAGTGAACACAACTCAACTATGGTAGATTTCTATGGAGTTCTAAATGACATATTGGAGTTGCGGTACATGGGATGGCGGCATTTATGGTTGTTTAGTTGTGATTGGTTTGATGTTAGTGATAGCATCCAAGTGGTACATGTCGGTGAGCATGTCACAAGTGTAAATACGTCCCAAACTTAGTATATTGATGAGCCATTTGTATTGGCATGCCAATCGTCACAGGTCTTTTACCTTAGAGACACAAACTTATGTAGATCTTGGCACGCTGTGCAAAAGATCAATAGGAATGTCTATGACGTTTCCCAGTTGGAATCACCTGATGACAAAAATGATTCTAGCGAGGACATTGTATATCAGGAGAAACAATTATCTGATATTTATAGAGATGTCGACATCAACCCCAATAGTGTTGAGTCCCCATTGTTAAGGCCAGATATTCAGCCATAGACAGTATAAGCTACTGCAATAACTGGGGGAAGTAATGACCGAGATGAAGATCAGGAATTTATCAACGACATATTAAATGATTCAAAAGCTAACTATAGTGATACCATGTCCATTGCTTCCACTGAGTCTGTTCAATTGATGGTACAATTGATGCTAAGACCAACGATTACAACACTGATGATGACGACTTACATTTTGTGAAACAAATGAAGGTATGAACGACATAGTATACTTATCTTTCGTATCAAAATTTGAGTGGGCCATATATGTATTTAATTGCCTACCTTCAATTAATGTGAACGGCGATGGATTAGAAAGGCACTAACAACAAGCTTTTGTAGAATAATATCCTAAGTATCTTAAAGATCAATATCATTACTTTACTGTGTGATGACATGACCACTATGGGTGGGAAGCCATTTGGCGTGGTGAGAAACCAATTCCCTCCAGGGACTAATGTGACATTTTGGCATGGATTTACTGAACAACACCTTGCTAGACATAGTTTACAGATTTTCATTTTGCAAACCACATCTTCTTCAAACTGGATGAAGATCTTACACAATACGTCCCTCCTCTCTAGTTCCTTGTGCGTGTAGTTTGCCTTGTAACCATTGACTGGGGGAAGGTTGGTAAACATCATACCCTATTTTTGTTGGTTTTTCATGTACTTATCCTTCCATACCGAGAGGTTTAGAGTTTCTTGATGACTACTGCATGCATGTCGTCACATAGTTTCTGGTAGACAACATGGCCGTGTAAATGGCATAGATATTGTGGTTTGTACAGACATTCTATTTGCAATATTTCTATTGTGTTTGTTGGAAGAGAAGGGTGATCGGATTTGGGATATGTGGTTGTTCGTTTGATTGATGCCTAGTTCTAAAATTATACCTTATGCCTTAGAGTTTTTGTTGTGGTAAGGCATGGTGGTTAGGAAATTTTGCAAGAAGTTAGATTATTGGGTTCTCAAGAGGGTACACGGACAAAAAATTTCAAGCTTTAGGAATTCCCCTTTTGGAATATTTGGCATTACAATCCTTTGCAAGAGATTCGATTATTGGGTAAAAAGAGGTTTGATATGTTTGGTATTTATTGATTCTATTTGGCTTGTAACATAGTTTATACTTTTCATTGTGTGATGCCAAATAATATGTAAGAAAATAGTCACTTTAAAGGTTAACAGATCGGCACTTTGAAGGCCATGGAGATACTATTTTCTTGTAATAGTTAGGATTTTCTTTTCTCTTCTTTTTCTCTTTGGATGAGCTCTGCATAAGTAATAGTTATACTATTTTCTTGTAATAGTAATAATTTACTTTGCATAAGTAATTATTTATATAATTTAGATGTGGAGTCTGATTTTATATTGTTGGTATTGCATGGTTTAATGGTTTCCTAGTGTTTGGGATCATATTCTAGCTCTTGTGGAGTTATTTATTGGTGGTCATGTATTGGTTTTTCCGTCAACCTCAACCTTGGCAATTTTGCTAATGTTCTTGCTTTGGGAGAGTTCTTAAATTTTAGTTTCTGCCATATAGTTAATTTACTGAACCCCTCTTTATGAATGCAGATCAGCCACTCAAAGGCAAACTTGATTGTGAGAAATGGTGTGAAGTATAAGAGGGGTTCGTGGACGAGGGGAGGGTTCAGGGGCTTTGTGCATAGGGGTGCTATACAAGATTCCCAATCACCACCAATGCATGGACCACAACTAAGAGACGACAGCCCCTTGTCGTCGGATGACTCAACCCAACCGCTAGATGTAATGTTTGAATTTGATTTTCCAGATCCAATGGAGAGGACAAGTAAATAGCAATTCCTTTAATAGTGCATGATACTTTTATTTTATAAGTATGTGATACTAAATGTTGTGATGTTGAAAAATCTTTTTCTCCCTAGATATCGAACATGCTACATGGTGTGCTAGTGATTGTTATCTTCTATCAATATATAGTATTGACATAGTTGTGATGAAATGGAACTCGTAGAAACAGTGATTAAGCAAGAAGGTCATGGCAAAGCAAAGAGCACCAAGTTTGACATATTGCGAAAGGTTGGACAGATTCCTTTAATGATCAAGGAGGGGAACGCTAAAGTCTCATGCCAGAATGCAAGTATATTTAGTGGACGGGTGACATGGATAGCAAAAAATTATGCTGAGAAGAGTTACCAATGTTGATGTGATGTGCCTGAAGCTAAAAAAGAGGAGCTATGTAGTCACGTTCGAGTAAGGAAAACATTAATTTGGTACACTAGGATATTTAAGATGTAATTTCATTACCAAGCATATGTAACAAATTTCACCATTATTTCTATTGTGTTAAGGCTGATTTCATACTACAATGGGAGAAGGCCAACCATCGAGAGACGGTTACTTGGAAACTACGGAGAATATTCAATTCTTTCCACTACAAGTTGCATAAAATATACCTTGGTTATGGGTCTCATAAACTGGCACTAGCAAAAGGAATCGACTTGGTGGATGAAGCAGTTTAGAGGAAATTATGCATAAGATGGGGTAACAAAGAGTTCATGGTAATGATCTTAATTACAGTTTGTCATTAAAATGTCAAAATGCATGTTTAATTGTGGTGAACCGTGTCGCATTGATATTTCTAAACCAAGCCTTGTCATTGCAAAACAAGGCGAATAGGAAACAGCTACGTACTAACCATACTGCTGGTAGAAAGTCGTTTGTTCGATTACTGGAAGAGAATGTAACAATTATGTTACCATTCCATTTAAGTAATGAAAATATCCAAATGACTTGGGGTTGGTACAAATTCTGAAACCCTTATAGCCGGTCTAATAATTGTTTTTTTTATTGGATGTTCGAGGAGGTGAGTGTAACCAATTTGGTAGATTTTTTTAAAGAAACACAATGGTCAAGTAAAAAGGGAAAGTTTGTCATAGACCTAACTGAAGATCTATATGTGAGTCCCTAAACACTTTCTTGAAGTTGTAAGTTATTTTTGTTGTAATTTAAAAATACTATTATCTATGTAACCATGGTTTTGTAATCTGATGCTTGGAATTGAATTTTTTTTTATAAATGTGGAAGAACCAAATGGTAGAGAAGTTGTCTATATCGATGTTCTGTAATTCATACTGGAGTAATAGCCCCTATTTAACAAACAAATTTGACCAAATGACTCTGGCCAAGAAGATGGTTCCATCTTGCCTAATGTAAAGTATATGAAGAGAGAAATGACTGGAGTTTTGAGGATTGTGGGAAGTCAATGTTGGAGCTTAGAGCTTTTTTCTTCAACACCCATCACCTTTGGAAGTGATCCATCTGTACCTAATCTTCAAGATTTCTGTCTTTTTCCTTTTCTGGAGAGCTGAATTTCTCGAACTGCTTGTGTACTTGTATTGAACATTCGTTTTGAAGTTCTAAAAGCATACATTTACTAAACTAAAAATTGTTCCCTTCATTCATAGATAAAAAATCATAATTCAACGATAATATGCATTTATTACCTTCTTTACAGATCTACAGATAAAAAATAGGAGTTGATAGTACTAGTCTTTCTTTCCCCATGGACNTGAAGTTCTAAAAGCATATATTTACCAAACTAAAAATTGTTCCTTTCATTCATAGATAAAAAAATCATAATTCAACGATAATATGCATTTATTACCTTCTTTACACATCTACAGATAAAAAATAGGAGTTGATAGTACTAATCTTTCTTCCCCCATGGAAATGGTACAAACTTATCCAGGGTCACGTGCATTGTGCATCAACCAATAGAGCTTTAGGCTTGCCAGGGCATGAATCACCACCAAAAGTATGATTTGATACAATGATGGAACATTTACTCTTCCTTAGACAGCCTGAGAAGTTACATTAAAATTAGAAAGAGAATTATAAGTCAAATTACTCCACATTGATTTCATGAACTGCAACATAAATGAAAAGCATATTACTTGGAAAAAAGTTACAGAAGCTCACCTTTTCTATAATGGTTCTGGAATTAGATGAGTGACAGCTTCCAATAGCATGATTCTCACAATCCCCTAAAGGTGTTCCAAAGCTTGCGAATAAGATCTTTGATATGGTACTATTTGGAGGACACTGGAGACGAAGTGCAGGTCTTCTATGAGGTTTCTTTTGATAGATTATTCCGCTTGAGTTGTCTCTCATCCAGGAATTAGCTGGGGGCAAGTTGGAATCAGACACAAAGCCACATACTTTTTTTCTTGAAATTGTGTCCAGGGAAATCCCAAAGGGGTTCCCATTTTCTTCTTCTAGTAAAACTAATAGGTTGTCTTTCGGCTTGAGAAAAGATCGAGGCACATGGTACCTAAAATAGAAGTCCTACCATAAGTAAAGCATTTTACGACCTGAAGAAATTTTACTTTATAGAAAACTTCTTTAGCAGAAGGGTAACAGTTTTCACAATGGAAACTGGTGTTCTCTGGAGAGGATATTGTGAGAATATTTACACAATAATATAAAAAAGAAAAACTGTAGGTTACCATGTTTGTGAAGGATTTCCTTCTGAGGTGTGGTATGATACCCAATATCGGCCGATGCTCTGGCCATTGATCCAAACTTCTCCCTTTCCCATGGAACAAAGGTTCAATGCAAGAGGTTCATTTCCAGCAGGTGCATCAAATACAGTCTTGTATTCAACCACAATAGAAAATATTAGGTTAAGACATATAATGGTTAATCAAATCAGAGATGTTATTGATTCTGATAGAAAGACGTGCAAATAAAAAGGAGAGAAAATCTTCCATCTTGTTGCACATCATGCATGAACTGAACCTACAATTATTATAGGGTAAAAATGGGCTTTGGTATTCCTACCTTATACCATGTAAGTCGTTGTTGAGTAGAGCTTCCAACACCACTCCATTGAATTTTACTTGATCCAAGATTTGTATAAATTTGTAGTTTCTCTCCAAACAACCCAACCTGCAGAAAAGCTACCCATTAGAATTAACCCGAGCAGTAGAATGGTCACATAAGATATGATACATCAAATTGATGCCAAAACAAAATACTTAATGAGTGATGATAAATCATATGACTTTTGAATTGTGGGTCAGACACCCAAAATATAATTTTGAGATAATATGATATGATACTGAAATTTATGGAAAAACAAGGAGAAGTTGCGAATAATAAAATTGAATTTTCTAACCTATGCACCCGTGGGATTGGTCAGGACTTTGTTCTTGGACACCGGGTGCCAATAAAAAAATGAATTTTCTATAATGAGAAGGATGTGCTTAAATGATGATTGTGGCATTGTTGAATTTTCTTTAATTGATCCCAAATTGTCATGTTGAAGACATCTTGAAAACTTTTCATGTATTTGCAAATAACTTCTTAGAAACAAAAAGGCTCGGAACTATAAATGAGAAAGCACATTACAAGATATTACTTTTGAATGTTCTATGTAATGGAAGCAGGCAGCATTTTATAGCTATTAGTGAATTACCTGATATCCCCATGGGGAATTAGTGAAGTCTCTGCTTTGAACTCTTACTCTGCGCAAGCCTGCAACTCTATGCTCCAGATATGCTCCCCAATCCTTCATATGGAA
>QEOT01006835.1:108451-135244 GCA_003123785.1 Pterocarya stenoptera
AGAGAGAGAGAGAGAGAGAGAGAGAGAGAGAGAGAGAGAGAGATTATCACACCATGTAATAGTTTATGTAGCTTCCTCTTTTCTTTGCAATGAACAATGCAGCATGGAATGCAATATCTTTCTCAGATCTCAGGTAGGGTTTTTCACCAAATGTTTGAAAGCTTCAAAGAAAATTCAAGGCATTAGTTCGGTATTAGCTAGATTTCTGTTTTCCAAATTGTTTTCAGTGTCAACTTTGCCTAAAAAAGAGGACTAAAAAAATGATGGCAGATATAGATCAATATAATGAGTACATACAAACTTGTCCAGTTCTCGGTCCATAATGCTGGTTTATTGGGTGAGTTGGGTCCTGCAAATGTTTCTCCACATCGCATCCCATTGCATGTATTTATCTGTACATTAATTCATCAAAAAAATCATGAAAAGTTAAGGATATATATCATTTGATATAACAAAATCAAGAAAAGAAAAAACAATTTTAAAACACCGAGTTGTGGAAAGAAAAGTCTCAATCATGATTCATATATATGAAATTTAAACAGAAAAGAGGCAGCGCAGAATCAGATCAGAGCTGGCAGTGCTCATAATGGTTCAAGAAGAAAGAACCCAGATCTTGAAAAAGCAGTGCAAGCAGCAGAATCAGAAAAAAACTTATATTTTCCAAGTTTGTTCCTGATTCCCTGAAACCAAGAAACCAATTTACAAAGGAAAGCAAACTAACCACTGGATCAGGGGCATCATCTTGCTTACACATAACCCAGGGCACACCCGTTTCAAGCCCTACAGCCATTTTTGCAGCCCAACGAACGTAAGTTGGCCCTCTCTCACGAAAAGCTGCTTCCACCAGCTTGTACTCGTTCTCGATCTGCATTCATGCATGCATACGCACGTACACTTTATAAATCACGAAAATGGTGTCATTTAAACAAATCTCAGATGTTTACTCTTTCTTTACTTCTCATTATAATTACTAACTTAATTAACCTGTGATAGTATAATCGGCCCTCCTTGGGAAGCATACAGTCTCTCTGATTTCATCATGTCGACTATCTTCTTTGCAAACCTTTGCATGTGAAACTTCCACGCATTGACAAAATAGGGAAGAGATCATAGTGTTTTAGTAATGTTTCATTCAGGTCATGTATGGGTTAAATTATGATATAGAGGGAGTTTAGAGATCATATAAAAATAAATACCTTGAATGGTTCATTATCAGTTCTGAACACGATGCCCGGAACATCATGCAACCAAAATGGTAGACCCCTGCACACCACAACTATCAATCATACTCGAAAATTATTAGGAAAATATTTTAACCACAAAGTTATTACAAATAGATAAACTTATAAACTGATATGACTTGTTGTGATACGTCAGATTATAAAATTACTTTTATCATAAAATAAACCTAACGGATTCTATGAAGCTACATCAGTTTATGGGCTTACTTTGTATAATTTCTTTGTGTCTGCAGCAGTTCTCAACTTATTATATATTTGCAAGACAGTGTAGAAGATCACACATCCTTTACACTGTCTAGAAAGAATATATATGCATACACACAAACAAACGCAAAGTCTACATGACACAAATTAATGTATGTGTTTTTCTGAGTTTGCCTATTGTCACAAAGAAGAGTACGAAGTAGGAGATGAGTTAACGTTGCTTTACGTACCCATAAGACCATTCACCCTCGATGAAGGGTCCCACTCGAAGGCATGCATAAAGACCCTGTTTTTGGATTTCCTTAATGAATAGAACTAAATCACGTCCTCCCCTAAAATCAAACTGCAAATTACATACATTAAAACCAACATGATATATATAGCCATAGGCATTAGCAAATGTGTACGTTACATCGAGAGAGAGAGAGAGAGAGAGAGGTCAGGGTCTCTTACATGTCCTTGCTGTGGCTCATGAAGGTTCCAAAACACATAGGTTTGGATTACATCTATTCCTCCCATTTTGGCTCTGGCTATCAAATGTGGCCACATCTGCAATAGAATTCACATAAGGGCATGCGTACACCGTTAATCATTTGGTCCAGAACGTCAAGTAGCGATAAAACGACCAATTAAAATGATAATAAATAATATTTTGATAATACATCCAAGCATGATCAAGGAACAAGCAAAAAATGACCATTCAAATCATGAGAAAGGCAAGGGCTTGATGACTTGGCTGGATCAAGCTAGTTTTGTCTTTATACAAACGAGACAAACAAATTACTGCAGCATGTTTTAGTTAAAATCCAAATCATATACAAAGAGTGGGAAAAAAAAACCTCGGACGTAACCACACACACACATATATATATATGCTTTTCTTGGACGTGTTTGATATATTTGGTTTATTTTCTGCCTCCCTATCTTAAAAACATGCAAGTGACAAAGGCAACCAACAACCTCAACTGGTGAAAATAAACTACTGAGTTCCTGTTATGGAAATAACGACAACAAAAATATATATTCGCAGGCCGTTCCTAAGTACATGAATTTTTACGAAGGAAAAAAGAAAAAGTGGAAAGCAAGTACATCTGGAGTGCTACGAGTATAGTGAATTGAGCCGGAGAAGAGAAGCTTGTGTTCTCCATTGATGATCAAAGATCTGCCATCATACGTTACGTTGCCGCCATGAACGAAGCCAATTAGAGCCAGAGACAAGCTGAACACCAACAAGCTGTGAAATCGCCACGATATCTTCATGGACATGATCTTGACTTCAACTCTCTATTCTTTCTGATCAGTACGTATGATCAGTAGCCAGAGTTTCAACAAATTGCTGCAGTTCTAATTTGTTTCTTCAATATCATGTGTAACTTGCAGCTCTTACCATACATGTATATATATAGACGTACACTCACTCTCAATGTAGGACTGTTTAATGAGTCCCGCCTCAGAGAAATTAGAAAGGATAAGAGAGAGATAGGAATATATATCAACACTGCGAAATTCTCTCCCCGTATTCATGCCAATTCTAGACGGCACAAAGGTGGTGGGAACAAAGTCGACTTCGTATAAAATAGCAGATCATGATCAAGCGCTACTTTTTCTGATCTTAAATTATCTAAATTATTTGTTAATGCCATATATATTTTAATAACTTTTAATCTTAATCTATATCGTTGTTTAATTGTGTGATCATATCGATCGTCTTGATTAATGATGATTAGAAAATCAAATATAAAGAATAAGGAAAATTTTTTAGAGATAAAGAAGATCTCTCAATCTATTAATTCATGATGTGAGTTGATATATTAAATTATAAAATTATTTTTATCATAAAATAGATTTAATATATTATATAAAATTATATCAGTTTGTAGGCACATATATAGTCGTTGCAAGGAACGGAAAGGAGATGAGATTGAAGCAGAAGAAATAGATTGAAACCACGACTCATGTAGCCTAGATAATGTGGTAAATAATATTATACTAGTAGAGTCCTGATCAAATTACGTTCGGCCGAAAATAAGAATCCAAACAACTACTAATTTCTTCTCTAACGGCCTGATCTTTTGCAGACGAGATTTTTTTTTTTTGGTAGATAAATTAGTTTCCATAATTAATAATTGTGATCTCGTACGTGTTAATTACATTAGTAAAAACAACAAAAAAATGTAGATGCTGCGTGTTGTTGTCCATTTGGATTGAAAAGTACTGATGCAGTAGTATTTTAAAGAAAAAATCTATTCATCATTTCAATTTCAAAATACTGTCCGGCCATGCATCCAGATAATCATAATTATTATGATCATTTGCATGATCATGATGATCATGATAACTTACTATATATATACAAATCAAATTAGATTATCATCAAATGGTAAACTACTTGAAGTTAGATGTACAAGTATTGAAGTAATTTTACGGATCAGTCACTATAGACACCTCACACTCCACACTCATTTAGTACAAAGCAACCAATCCTTTCACTCTCTCTCCTCAATCTCATCGGAGCCCTCTCTAATCAAGCTTTCTCTCTCTCCTCAAACTCTCTTCAAATTCTTTTCAATTTTTTCTTTTCTCCTCATTGGACCCTTCTCTCTCTCTCATTATTTTCACCCATCATCTCACTCTCTCTCATTTTTATTAATAAGAAGAAGGGGAAAAAAAAGTCCACGTAAGATGTGGGATGTAGAAAGAGAATAATGGCTGATAAGAAAAATATTTCATATGTATTGTGTACTTTATCTCAAACGTACCCTTGAACTGTACATTACAGTTATATATATATATGTGTGTGTGTGTGTGTGTACACATGTGTGCATTTATAAGAAATGATATTTCTAGTCTTGAAGCGTGTAATTTTTTGCGTAATTTTTTTTTAAAAGGTGGATAATTAATCTGGGATTTACATAAAAAGATTATTTTTTTAATGGTGACACTTACTTTTTTCAAAGGGAATATGTGAAGAATGCACACTCTATAATTGTATATAGCATTATCTTATATATAGAAAAATTCTATTTAGTAGTCTTATACTACACACCAGCTTTTATTTTTTGTCTTTTTAATTTTTTTCCTCAACAAATGTGCGGTGTAGGATGGTTGAGTAGAAAAACTTTATACTATATGGTGTATAAAGCGCATCCAATAGATTAATATTTATATGACATAATCTAATTTAAAAAATAAATTTTAAAATTTGAATCTTATAAATTAATCAAAATGGTAGCGATATATATACGCATGCAAATAATGAACACATGGGATCATGATATTATCCGAAAGACCATTTTAATGTTGCTCGTGGGGAAAGTTCTTAAAAGTTAAAACGTGTAAATGCTTTAAATAATGATTGATCTAAATTTATTAAACACTATTACTTCAGTGAATTAGATAATGGTGAGACAATTGTGTAGTTACTAATTAATCATTCCTAATATATAAATGTGTAAAGGGAAATATATTTATAGGCAAAAGTCTTGCGAAAGAAAATTTACACACTAACGTATTATATTAAATCACGAGGATGTAAATTCCATTTTGTAAGATTTGTGTACAGGCCTAACACTTTTCATATATAAAATATTTAGTATTTGTATAAAGTTGTTTGAAATGTGAATGAACAAGCGAGATGGTATTCTAGCTATCCAAATTGAATCATTCAATTAAAAACTATACCATATTATTGTTCTACTATTATATCAGTTCGCTGATATATATGACAGTTTTTAATAATTCTTATATTCTTGTCATTTTCAACAATGATTAAAATTTAAAAAGTTCTATGCATAGCCACTATTCACTTTCATACCTCATATCTATAATTGTTTTTTTGAAAAAGGCTACTCTGTCATCCCAAACATACCGCCCAAATGTACCGCTTGGTGAAAAAAAAAAATTATTTTATTTTTACTTAATGATTAAGAAAGTGATTTTAAGTGTATTGGTATATTTTTTATTCTTTAAAAATATTTAAATCTATTAAAACAATATGAATAGAAAAATGAAAAATAAAATAAAAAGATAAAAAACCACAATTGGTCAAGTAAAGCGGACTACTCTCGGCGGCAGAGTAACCCGACTCTTTTTTTTTATAAGGTGTGAGGTAGTGAATAGTAGCTGATGAAAAGAATTTTTCTTAAAATTATTACACACTGTTCTCTAAGCAAGGTAGATAATGATGTAACAATGGTGTAGTTTCTAAAAATTTCTAATATGCATTTATGTATATAATATTTGTAATTTTAAGTCTTGCACATTTCTTTTAAAAAAAGTTGGTAAAGAAGAGGCTTTTATAAAAAAAATATTTTTTTAATAATAGACCTCACTTTTTAAAAAATATATATATCAAATTTATATATTTAATAATTATATCTAATATTACTCTATAATATTTAGTATTATTAGTGCGAAGTCGTTGAAATATGCAAAATCTTAGGTCATAGGCGGAAATCCTCTCTCTCCAAATTGGATCGAGCTCGTTCTGGCCCAGTACAAAAAGTCCAAACAAACTAGATTCCGAAGAAGGGATCGTTCTTAAGCCCGTATATTTCTGGCCCACTACCCAAATGGCAACATGGAAGAACGATGAGTAAATAGCTCGGAGATCGTTAGAGTAAGCCCCAAGCCAGTCTTCTTCTTCTTCTACTTCTTCTTCACCAAGTCTGCTCCAAAACATCATTTTCCTCTCTCTTACTCACTCTCACTTTTTTCAATTCCAAAACCCTAATCATGTCGGTAAGTCCCTCTCTATCCTCTTTAATTTTCATTCGTATCCCGTCTCAAACCCTAATCACGTTGTAAATGCAATTGGGTGTAATCATGTCATCGTATTTTTATTCCGTCTCACTTTCTATTCCTTTTGGTCTCGCAGATTTTCGAGTACAATGGATCTGCTCTGATTGCCATGGTGGGAAAGAACTGCTTCGCCATCGCCAGTGATCGTAGGCTCGGAGTTCAGCTCCAAACCATCGCCACCGACTTTCAAAGGATCTATAGGATTCACGATCGCCTATTCCTCGGTCTCTCCGGACTCGCCACCGACGCTCAGACTCTGTACGACTCCATCGGAGTCTCCTTTTGATTTCTCTTCCTCCGTCGCGTGAGTTTTATTTAATTATATAATCGTTTTGAGTGGGGTTTGATTAATAGGTATCAAAGGCTTGTGTTCCGCCACAAGCTGTATCAGCTTCGTGAAGAGAGAGACATGAAGCCCGAAACTTTTGCAAGCCTAGTCTCTGCTGTTCTGTATGAGAAAAGGTAAAGTTAGTGTTTGTAATCTCTTATATATGAATATGTTTGTGTGTGGAGTCACCATTGGATTTATTTGTTAATTAATTTTTGTTATGTTACTATAGAATTACTACATATGACTCGATATAGTGCTATGAAAATGACTTACCTCTTGTGAATGATAAGATTCTCTAACAGTTCTAGTGCGCAAGAATATATGTATGCTGTCCACTTTTCCTTCACCATTCTGTTATGCGATGCTGAAATGCTGTGGTGATAATTATGTCAGTTGAGAGCTATGCATTTGAGTATAAAGAAGCTATTAGCACTTTGATATGAACACAGCTGTAATGTTTAGTCCAATTGATGTCAAATAAGCGTCCCTGCACAACTAGTGTGTTGCAGACTTGTTCCTTCTGAAATACAAGTGACTGTGCTCCGTAGCTCCTTTTTGAACAAGTACATAGATGAAACAAGCATGTTGTACATGCAAAAGGTGCGTAAGACCATAAATAAAAATGAATGGAGGACGGAGCCAGCTTTTTTGTTTTCCAGTTCACTCCCAATCAAAGTAGCTGGTGTGCCTATACAAAGTACAAAGTCAGACCCTTTCGGTGCTTAAGCCTTAAGGTAGCGTAGATGTGCTGTTATGCTTGTTCATCCCAAAAATATTACAAAGACGACAGCTTATTTTTTGGTTTTGCTTTCAATGAAGACTTGTGTCACAATGCAGGGCCTGTATCTATAATCTGCCGCTGTACGGCATACTATTTGCTATATTTCTTGTCCCCTTCCTTTTCCCTTTTAACAGTTCAAATTCTCAAATATCAAAAGAATAAAGTTGCAACAGTATTCTTTGTTGCATTTTGTATCATTTGTGGCAGTTAAAGATGGTTTTACAAGTGTTAAGTGTGCTTGTGTAGGTTGCAACTACCCAACCTGTGATGGCTTTATTATATCTTGTTATAATGAGTGCATAAATAAACTCCTTTTGCTCCTTACTTTGTTTTTTTGTATTAAATTTGTTATTAAAATGGCATTCAAATATACTTGGTTGCTAATGAATTTCAAACATGGTTGTTATTAGATCTTTATATATTTTTTTTAGTTTATTTTTTATTACCCCTATGTCAATAAAGCAATTTTAATACTAATAAAAAAAGTTTTTATTTTCTTTGGTCCATTTGCTATCAAATTTAGCCTTTTTATGATCATTTTTACTTTTGTTTGAATGATCTTATGAAACGCATATGAGCTAAACATGGATGTGACCTCTCTTTTTGATTGGTAGGTTTGGTCCATACTTCTGTCAGCCTGTAATTGCTGGATTGGGAGAAGAAGACAAGCCATTCATTTGCACTATGGATTCAATTGGAGCCAAGTAATATGATTTTTCTTTTCTTAAGTTTTTGTTAATTTAGATTGATATGAGGTTTTTGAACGTAATGCTGCATTTTTTTTCATGTGATAATTATATGCAGGGAACTAGCAAAAGATTTTGTTGTTGCTGGCACTGCCTCAGAGTCTCTCTATGGTGCTTGTGAGGCAATGTTCAAGCCCGACATGGTTTGTCACAATATTGAACTCTTGACTTACTAGTATTGTAGGAAGTTAAATTCAGTTGAGCAATAGATAACCCTCAGATGCATAGTGTATGAGTTGCTACTTCCTAGAGATCTTATACATGCTATGGACGTAATATTTGCTACCACCTAAAGATATTATATAAAGGATATGTACAAGAGAGAGATAAGGAGTACTCCATTTGTTATGGTTATGGCATTTTGAACATACAAATACTACTCTTCTGCCTTTTGCAAGTTTGAATGAAATTTTATTAGTTATAAAAAAGAATGAAATATGCAATACTCTTCTGCCATGTTGAGAACCCCCTGTATAAGCATGATGCATTATATCATAGATAAATAAATCAGTAGGAAGCACAGATGCGATTGTTGGGTTGACTTTGCGGTCAGAATAACTAATTGCTTCTCAGCTAGAATTTATTGGGCTAGCACTTGCTGCTCTAATTGCTCAATGTTATAATAATCTTCTCTTGCTTGTTTTTCATACTAATTTGAGCTACTACTCTTTGCTTTATCTACTCAGGAAGCAGAGGAATTGTTTGAGACCATCTCTCAAGCCCTGCTATCGTCAGTTGATCGAGACTGTTTGAGTGGATGGGGAGGACATGTTTATGTCATGTAAGCCCTTTATGTCTTTCCTTCTTAACTCTGGCTTCCTGGAAATGCTTTCTTTTTGAATTGTGATGCTGCTAATAATCAAGTGAAACCATAATGAGGACTGTGTCACGTCCTGATATTGCATGTAATACTGTGTCCTTACTTTAACCTGTTGATCACAGTAGAATATTCTTGGTATGCATGTATTGTTTTTTTATTGATCTAGAGAATGAGGAGAAAATGATCTCCCTCAGCATTTCAAAAGATTTTTTGTTCCTTTCCTTTTCTTTCAACGAAATTGGCAAATGTAAGGTTCTGGCTTTTGTTTTATTTCTTTGTTCTGCTTGGCTGTGAAAATGTTCAATTTTCCCATCTCAATGGAATATGAAGCTATTGAAAACAAATATGTTCATGAAATGAATGTGACTGCTTATGACATCTAGAGAAGCTTTCTATTGAAGTAGTGGATTACTGCTATAAATGAAGCTGGAATGCCCAGCATATATTGCGATCGCGTGAAAAGGAGAAACAAAGAGGTGTTGCCTATTTGCTTACGCTTTAGCTAACCACTGATAAGCTGCATGAAAGGGGAAAGAAATAATTTTACTTCAGCAATCCAACTTCTAAGAATTGTGTTGTTGGAGATTTTAAGTAGTATTTGTACTTTTATTTTTCAATAACAAAAACTAGGACTAATCATTTTTCCCCCTGGTTAGAGTTTTGCCATCTTGGATTTTTTGTTTTTTTTTTTTTTTTTGGCTAGCTTATCTGTTCATCTATTTAAGTGCTGTTACAGTCTCTTCTTGTCAGTTGTATTCTTCTAGAATCCGATGAACATTACAAAAGATTCAGATTAATAATATATATATCGGGAAATTTTATTTTGATGTGTACTTTCACTCTGTCACAGAACACCGACGGAAGTAAAGGAGAGGATCTTGAAGGGAAGGATGGATTGATCATTGACCCACTGTTGGACGTCCGAAAACAAGTCCAAATTGCCATTTCCACCTTTTCTTTACTTTGTTTCATATTTTATGTAGGTTGCAGTTGATTGCCCTTGTTTCGGGGTGCTCAAAATTGGATGTACTCTCCTCTCCGCAGTACTTGTAATTGATGAAATGTTTTCGGGAATTCAAAAGTGTTTTGATTTACAAAACTAGGTTACATTTTTTCTGAATGATTTCGGGAAAGCACGTGCCTTTTTTCGATGAAATCGCTTATGTTTTTAGAGTGTGATATCTATCTGCTGCTAGGTTTGTAGTGTCATCTACTGCTACCAACAGTAGTGTTAACTATGCCCAGCTCTTTTCATTTCAGATTCACCAGACCAGCATATCGAGCATATCTATAAGAGAAATGCTCTCGTCACAAAAGAATTTCATAATAGTTAACTCAAAAATTAACATGCTTTATTTTTATTATAAAGTATATTTAATGGATTATATAAAGTTATATTATTTTGTAAAATCTTTTTGTAATTATAATACTTCTCTAAAATATGTACCACTATTATTTTAAAAGTTGTAATGATTATATGAGATGAGATAAGAGAATTTGGTTGTGTAAGAGAAATCTAACAGAAATTTCGGAGTTTTTCTACTGAATTGTGTTTTTATTTTTTTAAAATTTTTTCTTTTTAATTAATGGTTAAGAAAATTTTTTATAATAATTTTATAAATTTTTTTTTAAATGTTTAAAATGACTAAAAAATGTGTGAAAATAAAATAAGAGTAAAATAAATAAAAAAACGATATAAACTATATTCAGTAACGAATTTTCGGTGGGTGGACTCTTTGTATAATCAAACCAGCCCTTAAACTATATTTAATTATTAAAAAAGATTATTTTAATTAATCATTTTAAATCACTTCAATTTGTAAAATGATTATTTATATTTTTTTTTTAGCATTGCTATGCATCAGCCTACACACCACACACCAATGTGTTTTTTATTTTTTATTTTTTATTTTTTTTTACTCTTCTTGAAACATTTATATTTTTTTATTCATCATCCATATAATACACATTTAATAAGAGAAACAAATAAAAAAAATAAAAAAAATTATGGTGTGTGGTGTGTAGGCTGATGCCAAGATTAATTCTTTTTTTTAAGACAAGATTCTCAAGAAAGAAATATTTCCTTGTTTTTTTAAACCAAAATTTAGCCTTTTTTAGCACTAGAGTTTAAAATATTTGAAAACGCGGTGCAGTGACGCAGGCCGCAAACAAGGACGGAGTGGGGTGTAGAACGGCGGTTATGGATATGTTGTGGACGTCTAACCTCGGTCACATTCGAACTCTTTTCTCATGTTGTCTCTCTGCACTCCCTCATCTTCGTTTCTCTCCACACTCCTTCCATTCATTGGCAGCGAACAATGCCGTAGATGTTTCTTACTAGTACACACTCTTCGCATTGAAATGATGAAATTGTAACTCTGTCTCTCTCTCTCTCTCTACATGACACTTACACCTGTGTGCACAATTATTGTACCAATATCGTTAGTTTTGGCCATGTCTGTCTCCTCATTCTCTGATAACCTGAATACAGTGGTTTTTCGTTTTTTCAAGTTGTGGGTCTTATATTATTTCTCCCATGAATTTGAATCTGCATTTACTCGGAAGTTAATGATCGTACTGGTCATAATATCCAAGAACTAAAAATACACAAATTGATCTTGCAAATCAGGGCAAGTTTGGTACGGGATACTAATCAGTGTTATCTTCTTCTTCTTCTTTTAATCTTACAGGAATGAAATACAAGGACCTGACTTTCTCTGAATATCTCGGGCAACCGTGAGGCCATGCTCAAATCTGTCACTTGATGGGTAACTTAATTAGTTCATTCTTTTCGGGGTTTGGTAAAGTCTTTGGCAACCTTTTCAACTCTCCACTTGATTTCCTTGCTGGAAAATCATGCAGGTAAACACAGTTTTCACTTTCATTTTATAGTATGTGATGCCTCTTTAGAGGCTTAGTATAAGATCCTTAATCTATAGCTCTTGGTTAAATCTTACGATTCGGAGGGAGCAATGTAAGGGACTCTTAACCATAGAACTCTTTTCATACGCTGTAACCACTGTAATTTGAAAGCAATCGTTCCCTGACATTTTCATTTCTTGATCTTGATTATGATATATACTGCCAACAGTTTGGGAAACAATGTATTCTATTATCATGTTTTAATCTCTCTTTCTGGTTTTTTGGCTGAATAATCATCACGGCGTCTGTATTTTTTTACAGTTCAGAGTGCGGATCAACATGGGATTTCATCTGTTACATCGAAAATTTTTGCATTGCCAATCTGCTAAAGATGGCCATGGTACTGGTTCTGGTTTACATAGGTGAGTTTGTTTACTGAGAAGATGACTCTTAAGTCTAGGATCAGTAGACAAAATTGGAGCGCCATATCTGAAATTGGATTTTTTTTTTTCATTTGGTGTTTGCAGTTCTCTTATTCTTCTATCTGTTAGAGAAAGTAGGCCTTTGCCAATGTATCATTCACGGCCTTTGCAAGATAGTATGGGCATGCCTTTCTTCCTGTTTTCATGCTTGGGAGTACTGTTGCATTTTCTTGTGGGTAAAGCTTCATAAGCTAAAAAGGGTCAACAGAACACACCTCAAAGAAGAGTTCGATACAAGCGAAGAAGAATATGATGATGGAAGTTTTTCATATCATATTTCTAGACCCATGGATGTGAATAAGTTACCATCTCGCCGATGGAGGAGTTACAGAGGTGCTCACCTAAGGAAATCTTTGCGGCCAAGGAGTCATCGTGTACAAGTAGCAATTGGGGATTCAATTCATGGTGGTAGAGGAAATGCAATTAAGCATTGGAAACATGGTAGTGCAATCCATGACATTAGGGTGACCAGGACATCAAAGTTTGCACACAAGGGGAGAAAATATAGGAGAGGGGCTTATCATAGGAGTAGGTTGTGAAAATTAAGGTGGAGAACATTTGGAAGTTCAAATCGATATAAGAGATATCTGTTTCATAAGGTGAGAGGAAAGTATAATATCCTACATTTTTCTTCTGAAAGCTTTATATGCATGGCACTGAACACTTCAAGGTGGAGTTATAGAACAGTATATAGGATGAAGCCAATCCAAAGTAGTTGTGATAAAAAAAAATGTTGAGTTGGCTATTTAGTTCTTTGCATTGAATGACTTTTACTACCCTGTCCATCTCGCTCAAAGATTGAAGTTCGAAGTCTATCACATAAAATGAGTGAATTTCTCCTAACTAGAATTGCAGTTCCCTGGCTCACTTGCAAAGGGCTATAACCCTCATTTCTCCATGCAAGACAGTAGCCTGATATTTATTCTTTGTCACCATTTTCCATGTATTTTTTTTCCATGTATCTTCAACGGGATAGCTCTCATGGCTTCTGCCTGACAACTTCGTGCGGGTTTAGAGACAATTATCTTCTGCCTGACAACTTCGTGCAACTTCCTCCCCTGTTTTTTAAATAAGAGTTTCATTTCATTATGTACCATCACTAGTTTATTCTTTGGTAATTGTCAACAAAACTCATCAAGTCGTTTATAAGTTTTTTTAGCATTATCTTGAAACCAGATTCGTGTGTATATATATTGATATGTGTGTGTGTGTGCCAACTCCTATATAATGCATTGGCATATATATATATATATACACCCTTATACTTGCTTGGATTGGTAGATTGGGGACTGCCTATATATGAGCGAGTCAAGGTCGGCTGCATGGTTGCTTATCATGATGTTTCTGATTATTGTTATCATGATGGTGATGGTGATGGTGATGATACCGAAAATTTCGGGAGCCAGGATGTTCAAGCTGAACTTGAACTTATTTGAGGAAGAAGATAGCAACAGCACTAGGAAAGTTTATAGGAGGAGACAATATAGGGGTTTAAAAAATATACACAAGAAGGCTATGAACTTATGATAGATTCAAAACCTAAAAAACAACCATCCTTCCTCGTTTGGGCCGAACATACAGCCCAATAAAAATTTTTGTGAAAAGCGAGCAAGGCCCGATTACGTTGACTAGACCAAAGGTCATGAAAGGTCTTTTCAAAGTCTCGAGGAGTTGATTGCTAGAAGTGGTACCATTGTGGTTCTTGATTCAGGTCAGAGGAAGATGCGAAAACCATCGACCCATCATGGGGTTGGGATAGACAAAACTCCGGCAAAAACTGAAGCAAATGGTCTTTTAAAGTGGCTTAAGTAGATTAGACAGTGTTCTATAGAGTGGAAGTAGGAGTTTGACCTATAAACGGCGCGTGTGGCTTACATGTCAACAGGAGATTACATCGGAGGACATGATTAGTCACGAGGCACATGTCCTTTGATGACAACTTTTTAAGGAAAAGGGAAGGTTATAATTACCAAAAAATAAAAATAACACGATACGTAGATCTATTTTAAATAGAAATAATTTTAGGTATTTTCACATGCGGGAGATCAGACAAATGCTCTCATGGCTAAAGACTACTCGATCGGTAACTGTTGGCGGCTAGCTTTTGTTTTCTTTGAAGTAGCGACAATGGAACCTCAATAATATTAAACCCTATACATGACTAGCCAGCTCATCAAAACAACATGTACACCAAAAAGCATATAGATCCAAGAATTCTCATAAAATCTCTTTTCACGACACCTCTATAAAATTTCATGACTCATAAATATTTCATTATGATGATGTAAAACTACTAAATATTATCTAGCATTGAATTTGTTAATTAATTAAAGAAATAAAGACCGATATATAATAGTACTACTTGATAGGTAATGCTACTTTGTCACAACGCGATAAAAATCGAATTACAGATCAGTATCATGCATGCATGCCACCTTAGAGACGCGATATTTGTCCTGATTCGGTCAAGAAACATAGATTCAAGATGTCATGTACGCATGCATGGTTTTCAACTTTTTACTCGCCCACCTAAAATATATCAAAATCAAACCATGCTAGTGGATGGAAATCATGTCTTTGTATTAATGCACGCGAGACGACTTATATATACAGAGAAATGATATTTACAGTCTTAGATATACGAATTTTGTGCACTTCCTTTAAAAAAATAAATAAATTTAACACCCACATGAAAAAAATAAATTTTTTAAAGGTGAATTTTACTTTATTTTCAAATGAATTATATGAGATTTGTACATCTTAAGACTGTATATAGTATTACTAATTTATATATATATGTAAAAAATAATTAGTTTATGTAAGACAGATCTAGAAGGCAATATATCATAATGCATGGATCTGGCTAAAATTAATAGTTTGATCAATAGCATTGGAAAGAGGATAACACTATTCTCACCGCTCCATTCTATTGTTGTGATTTTTTAGTTTTTTTATTTTTATTTTTATTTCGTGATTAAGAAAGTATTTTTTAATAATATTGTAATTTTTTTATTTTTTTAAAAAATATATAAAAATTAAAAAAAATATATATGTATGAAAAAGTAAAAATAAAAAAATCTTATAACTAAACGTAGCTCCCAGCAGTAGCATAATATTTGGAAAAATCCATCTTAGTGCAGAAAACCAAACAAGTTTGTCGACCCACCATTATCAACATGATAAAGAGATTTTGGACTGATGTTTGAGACAAATTGGTGGCTAATTATAAAGAATCTCAGTAGTGCTAGCTGCACACATGCCCTGAAGATTTATATAATATTATATAGTCAACAATGACGGCAGAACAAATTTACAAATGTTCGATTCACTTAGACAGATTTCGGTTTTATCATGTTAAAGTTTCTGAACAAAAAGTTACGCATGCATGCATGTAATGTCCGTTTCTGGACAGGTTTCTAGAGGTCTTACATCTTTACTGGCCCACATGATTCTACTGACTGAATTCACACACCAGGCCAAAAACATATGTCTTGCTACTGTTCATGGTCCCGCTCTTTTGAATTGATTAATTAATATCAAGCTGCATGCTAATCCAGTGGCTACTAATATTTTAATGCAGATGCTCTCTCTGTGGCAAACTTTGCATATTGTAAAGAGAAAGAGAAATTGTTTATACAGTCTTGATGCAAGTTTCGTATATTTTTTTTTTAAAGAAGTGTATAAATTTTGTATTTATATTAAAAATTTACTTTTTATAGGTACGTGGATTCCACATGAAGCAAGCAAGACTTACACACCCGAACACTATATCTAACATTACTCAGTTGTAAAAAGATACAAGTTCTAGAACATAATTTATTTTTTAAAAGTTTGGAGTTGGGTATCATGCATGCATATATATAGAAGCCAATTCATTCCCTTTTTTTCAATGGCTTTTTGCCAAAACTTGCATTTTTAACTCACTTTCATAACTTTAATAAAATGTCACTCAAATTAGTTAATTTTTGGTTGGAATTATTTTTGCTGACGTGGAAAAGCACGTACTACTGATTATATTTTATTCAATATTCTAGAGACCATTATGAAATGATCCTCTCAAAAGTAAATAAATTAGTAGATAGTTAAATTATTAATGCCAAAAGATGTGGACGTCTTTCAAGGAATTGATATATATTAAGCTAACGGCTAAGATCATAAGAATGGACGTCTCAAGTACGTACGAATGTGATTGATAACTTACAAAGATGATTTTGATGTCGGACAGCATACTTCTGCTGAGCCAATAGGCTACTGATCACATGGAAATTATTTATTTATATAAGATGACAATTCAGATGCATTTCATGCACATGTTCAAACAGACCCTATTAGTCAACAGTTCATATGCACTTCTATTATGAAGGAGAACCTAAATCGTGGGTTCCAAAATTTATAATTTCAATCGCCCTTGTTATATAGTATATTTTTAACTATGGTTATTTAAGCGGCTTGTACATAAAAACTACCTAGCATCTAGAATCCGACTCGCCCAACCAATTTGCTTAGCTTATAGGGATAATGGGCGGAAAATCCGCCCGTTACTCTAGGCGAGCTGATGGATTTCTTCAAAAAGTAAATACAAATAGACAGAGGTTAGGACTTTAGCCCCGCCTGTGTTATATGTGCTTGATTACATATATATGTATATCTCTATATATATACATATAAACCTGAACCTAACTCACTTTCTCCTCCTCCCCAAGTCCTAGACGCTATCTTCCTCTCCTAGTCCTACTCCTCCTTCTTCTCCTTCTCTGTCTGTAGATCAAGGATATGGATGTGCTACAAGTAGTTGGGCGAACATGGTCTTGAAGGAGGTGAAGACAAGGATGGGTGGGGCCAGAAACTTCCACCCCTTCCAAGTAGGGTCTAGGGACAGGTGAGGGCGCTATCTATCTATTAAGAGCGGATAGCAGTTTTAATATTATCAAGTGTGATTGAAAATGACAAGATATTGGTATATAAATCAAGTGTGATTGTCAAGTGTGTTNGGGGGGGGGGGGGGGGGGGGGGGGGGGGGGGGGGGGGGGGGGGATCCAACCAATGCATCACATTTTGATTATCTTTCTCAAACGAATCAAAGTACTTCTCTATCATTATTTATCTCGAATATTTTCATTATTAAGAGATAAATGGATAAAACAGATGAATTCTATAATATTTAATTCTATCAATATACCAACCTTAGATATAATTTTATACCCTGATTCTATATTTAAATTAAAAAAAAAAAAAACATTTGAGAATGGTTGTATCATGGCTGATCACAACCGTCCACAGAACTTATTTCTAACAACACGTACAATATTCCTGTTTCCATTCCTTTGAGAAATCATTGGAGTTAATTAATTATACCTTATGTGGGTCCACTAAATTAGACCTAATTTTTTTTTCTAATGCATGTATTGACAAATCAGTATCATTGGCTTATTAAGACATCATCATCGTGATACAAATTATGAGAAAGTTAGCGAATCTCAACAAAAAAAATATTGGTTGTGGAATAGGCTGATGGTCAGTTTATAAGTATGAAAAAAAAGTCTAACTTCTTGAACTAGCTTTTAAGGTCGAAAGAGACTTATGACCACCCAACACGAATAAACTTCTTGTGTGGCCAGGAATTAAGTTTCATTTTATAGAAAGAAGATGAAAATAATACAAAGAAGAGAGATTATCTAGAAAATTCACCAGCATCTTATAATGAAGTTGACAAAACAGGAGAAATATTGGAGGGTCTCCCTCCCATTGGTAATGAAGTAGCCATCTCATCTAGCACTGTCTTGGAGTAGGTATATGGTAGTGAAGATAGAGTACTACCATATGCCTACTCTTGCACTTGTGAATAGGAAGGGGAGAGTTGGGAGCCAATCGAAAGACTTGCATGTCTACTACATTTTCCTTCAATCCTTTTCCAAACAACGGATGACAGCTAGCTTTCTACATTTTGTTTATTTATTTTGCATATTTTTAATTTATTTATTATTAATTATGACATGTCAAAATCTAAACTAAGATGATTCCAAAGTTATCGGAGGCCGTCCATACTCTCCTAGTCCTATACTTTTTTTTTAATATATAGAAAATAGAT
Source organism: Pterocarya stenoptera (assembly GCA_003123785.1). Classification (NCBI taxonomy): domain Eukaryota; kingdom Viridiplantae; phylum Streptophyta; class Magnoliopsida; order Fagales; family Juglandaceae; genus Pterocarya; species Pterocarya stenoptera. Next base: position 126,807 of record QEOT01006835.1, read on the forward strand.
ATCTTTTCATTCATAAAATCGAAATTACAACTGTGACTAGTCAATACAGTAAAAAAAAAAAAAAAAAACTCAGATACAAGCCAAACTACTCATCTGTGGAAAGCTTCTCCGCAAACAAATTTCATTGCAATGGGCATTGTCTTAACTTTTAGGAACTCTCTACTGATAAAATTGATTTGTCTGAGTGTATTACTCTCTGTAAAAAAAATAGAGATAACCATCACACACCTCTAAAGGAGGAGAAGGACCAATCCCCAACCTCAAAAAGAGGAGAAGGACAAAACCACCCCCATCCTCCAAATGAGGAGAATGACAAAACCGCCCCCATCTTCTAAAGAATGAGAAGGACAATACCACCCTCCTCCTCCAAAAGAGGAAGGAGTTCTCCTGCTATGGACAAAAGTCTAATAGCCTATTTCTTTTATTTCCTAACAGAAACAAAGACCAAAACTACAAACACTTAAAACCACTGTAAAAAAAAAAATGAAAATACACTGGCCAAGGCGGCTATAGTGGCGCATGAAGGAAATAAAACGCGCATGGCCATGTGCCACAAGCCACTCTAGGAGTATTCCGGACAGTCGATCTTGAGGATACCGAAGTCGCTAGCCTCAAAAACATCGCGCGTGGCGGCAACATAAGTCTTCTCACAATGGCGCGTGGAAGGCACGAGTGCGCAATGACTCGCGTGTGTGTGCTATGCACCGCTCCTTTTGGCGCCGTATTTAGTAGTCTAGAAGATCGGCGACTGAGAAAACCCATGGTGGGGCGCGTGTAGGATGTTGGCCACCGAAAATCCACATGTCGGCGTTTCTTCTTTATTTGACTTGAAAAAACAAAATAGAAAACACAAACTTGGGAAGAGGCAAAACACTGGCCTGGAAGGAAGGAGGGGGGAGGAGTCGAAGCTCCCACCCCTCTAGCTGGTTTCGGTTTGGGTGTTAGAGAGAGGTTTGAGGTTCTCTCTCTAAAAATGCTAGGGCCAGTGTTTGATAATTTGAGAGTTTTTTTACCTAGTCCTATACTAGAGTACTCTTTTAAGACTTATGAATTGAATGCATCAATAAAATTAAATGATCACATCAATTCATAAGTCTTTGTCAAATAATATTGTAGGCAAAATAATAAATAAAATCGAAGGTGGTAAAGGAAGTCCTACATTATTTTGAAAGATTAAATTTTACCGTATTTATATAAAACCTAAGAAAAACATGGACGTACACACAACATCCAGTGTACATTCAATGTACGTACGTACACACAACATAATATCTCATCTCATTTCATTTGAACTGCGTAACCAAACGAATTTCCATCTACTTAATACAATCGAGTGCATGTATCTAGACCAAGGAAATAAAATACATTGAATAAACAAAACAAAACAAAAAACTATGTAAAATATAAAAAAGTAATATATATTTTTTTCTAGTTTTTCATGCCAGCCCAATCGAGATCCCTTCTGTTAAAATAAAATAAATAAATTCAAAAAAATGTACCGAACAAAGTATTTGAGCGTGTGTTTGATAAATTTTGGATCTTTGACAAAAGCTTTAAAATAATTTGTTTTTAGATTTTTTATTTAATATTTAGAGGGGAAAAAGGTGTAATACATAAAACTCATGCTATTCATGAAATAGTTCGCAAGCTGTACTATCATTAATATGACAATTGCCCCACATATATATCAGCTATTAAAAAAAAAAAAATAGTCTTGACTGCCTACGTACTCGATATTACATTTAAATTAGAATTTTTCTTTTTAAATATTACATTTAAGATATTACGGATAGAATTTCTCATTTTGTTTGGGTTGTTTTGACTTTTGGGGAAAATCAATGTTAAGAATAAATTAATTCTTTTCGGGATAAAAAAAATATTTTTTGGATTTAAAATAATTTATATTAGGTTAAAGGTTCAAAGTTTTTTACTTAAAATTTGGATTAGAGTAATATTGATCATCATCATCATCTTTTTAGAAATTTTTTAACTACAATAAGATTCCACAAAAGTAAATTTATAAATTGAAGTGACTTAATATCGTATATTAGATTGTCAATCTACTTTTATTGTAAAGTAAATCTAGCGTATCGTATGAATTCATGTCAATTTATGAGTCTAATTTTGCTAAATCTTTTTTTTTTTTTTGCAGTAGCACTTCTCTAAATTTTTTCATCATATTTAAAATTATTAAATAATTTAAAAATATTTATTATATTTCACTTACTTACCAATTATTTAATGAGATGTTATTGATATAAGAGAAATGATTTGTATAAACTTCAAATAGACAAATTATGCGTAAATTTTTGTAAAAAAATAAATCTTTATCTATTTAAAATTTTTACAGCGAATATAGCTAGAAAAATGATAAATAATATTTATCTTCTTGTTATCAACTTGCACCCGGTCAGTACCGACTAGCTATAACCCGTCCAAAACACAGAGCGTAAGCAGTGACAAAATCACCTCCAAGTGGGCGATTGTCACGGACTCGCGCACGCACTTGGCCTGCCTGAGCATTCGCCACCTGTCCCCGCTGCGTTATTAACTAGTTCAGTGGCAAAATAATAATAATAATATGTTATCGTCCACGTGTTTTCTGTTACCCACCGATACCTTCCGACACGTGTCCCCCCACCATCCTATATATTCAGCTTTCCCCGCTTGCGTTCCTACTTTCAAAGGCGCCGCCTCTAAACTGCACACAGGACAGACAGTGTGTGAAAAAGTCGAGACTTGAGAATGACATCGGAGTTGCTGTTACCTCCTGGCTTCAGATTCCATCCGACGGACGAGGAGCTCGTCGTGCACTACCTTTGCCGGAAATGTGCGTCTCAGCCGATCGCTGTGCCGATTATAACTGAAATCGACCTTTACAAATATGATCCTTGGGAACTACCGAGTAATATTTTTTTTCTACTCGATTCAACTGAGTCTGAATGTCCTTAATTTCTTTAATTTATTGATTTTTGATGGTTGGCGGAAATCTTACAGGCATGGCGTCCTACGGAGAGAAAGAGTGGTACTTCTTTTCACCGAGAGACCGGAAGTACCCGAACGGTTCAAGACCGAACCGGGCGGCGGGGACCGGTTACTGGAAGGCGACCGGAGCTGATAAGCCGATCGGGAAGCCGAAGGCGGTCGGTATCAAGAAGGCTCTGGTGTTCTACTCCGGAAAGGCTCCCAGAGGAGAGAAAACCAATTGGATCATGCACGAGTATCGACTGGACGTGGACCGCTCGGCTCGCAAGAAGCAAAGCTTAAGGGTGGGTAATATAGATAGGGGTTAAACAGGCATTCCGATGCACCGGAAGATCGGAGATCGTCGAAATGACCGTCTTTGTTTTAAAGAAAAAATCTCTAGAATTTCTTAGCAATCTCTCCATATTATATTTTTTTTAATGTTTTAATTTTTTTTTTATAAAATATTTATTATATAAATAATAAATAAATAATTTTAAAAAAATAAATTTTAAAAAAGATATTAACAAATTTAAAATTTTAAAAAGGAGATTACGTAGTAAAATTCTGTTTTCAATGCAGGCTTGGTCTCGTCTGTCACTGTTTAGATTGGGCGGACATTAAATGCTCAAAATGGACGGTGGGGATGGATCCCTTTCTTAAATCAAAAGACAATCTCTACCGCTCCTTTTGTGAGAAAATTATTTTGCTGATTTTTTTAACGGTCTCGATTTTGACAGCTGGACGATTGGGTTTTGTGCCGCATTTACAACAAGAAGGGCAGTAACGAGAAGCAACAATCGCAGAAGATGAACAGCTCGGCAATGGAGGACACGAAGCCGGAGATTCTGACCGGTGGTAGGACCACGTTGGCGGCACATCCCGCTCCTCCGAGGACTGCGAAGTCGAACGATTATTTGTACTACGACACGTCAGATTCGGTGCCGAGGCTGCACACGGACTCGAGCTGCTCCGAGCAGGTGGTGTCGCCGGAATTCACGTGCGAGGTGCAGAGCGAGCCAAAGTACTGGGAAAAGGCACTGGAGTTCCCATATAGTAGTACCTTGGATGGCACCTTCGACGGCGGGTTCGGGTCGCAATTCCAGGGTAGCAATCAGATGTCGTCGTTACAAGATATATTGACATTGCTGCAGAACCCGTTTTGATGTGCGGTCTTTCTAGCCCGTACGAGGCTGACGACATTGGTAGATGGAGTAGGGATTTTAATAATTGTCTAATTAAATACATTTCACAATATTTAAGAATGAATTTAACATATTAAATATTATGATAATATATAAAAAAATGCATTCATGGTACGATAATACTACACAACGAAACAACCATCTATGCTCGTTTGGATGGGTTGATGACTTTATACTTGGTGAGATGGACACCTTGTAAAAATATATTAAATTCTCGTTTATATTAAATTCTCGTTTAGATGAGTTAAATTTTTTATAAATAGTAATGACTTAAGATAAGTTGAATTGAGTTCTTTATGAATAATAGTGAGTTGAAATAGTAAAATGAGTATTGTGATGCTTACTAAAAATGGGTTTAGATATGTTTAGATGTTAAGATGAGTTTAGATGTATTTATAGGAAGCTTAAGAGTCTTGCGTGTAAAGAGGCATTGAGTTGAAAAAAATTGTGGGTTTCGCGTGTAAAGAAGTTTTAAATTAAAATGAGTTTAGTGATTTAACAGTTGAGCGGTTAGATGTTAAATCCAACTTAAAATTAGACTGAAACATTTATTTAAACATTAAACATACAATTCTTCTATAATTATTTGGAAGGTGGAAAATGGTCTTTATTGGGATAATGAAAGTGTTTATTTCATCTCATCATTATAATTTTTTTCAAATTTTTACATAATATAAATTTATAAATTCAATTTTTTTAATTCTAAAATAATAATTATATTAAATATAATATTCTAACAAAATTTTATTTAATTTTTAACTTTCATATAAATCATCTCATCTCATTATCTAAATCGTGGGATATGGATTGGAAATATCAAATATTTTTGAAAAGTTGATGCATCGGACTAAGGGAAACGAGAGGGAAACAATTTTTACACAACTTTTTAACAAAATACGAGCTTTATTATTCATTATTTTTACATATTATATTTTTTTAAAAATTTATTGTATTTTTTTAAAACTAATTAAATTATTTTGATTATCCTCTATATATAACACATTTGATAAGAGATAAAAAAAAAAATTAAAAAAAATGTGTAAAGATGATAAATAAAATTTTTCAAAAAATATTATCACTCTTAAAAAAATTAAATCTATCAAAATCAAACAAAAGACAAATTAATAATAACTAATTAAAGAATCATTTTTGAATGGACTAATGTTGCATGGTGGATATGTTCAAGGCACATATGGTTGCATGTGTATCTCATTTATGTAGAATGTATTTGGGGCTCATACTTTTGCTACGACTTCTTAGTAATTGGGTTGATTTTCTTCTTATCCGTAAACTAGTATTTTATTCGAAAATGCTTTGTTTTTTTTTTATTGCTCTTTCTAATTATTTTATATATTCGCTATATGAACTAGGCCTGCAAACCGAGCTGATTAAACCGGATTTGTATGTTCGTAATGAGGCCGACCCGACCCGGTTTTTGAAAAAAAAATAATAATTTTGCTGAAACTCTTTCTTCTTCATCGGGTCCAACCAGTGCTGCTCCGAGTCTTCTTCTTCGAAAATTCTAGCTCCAAAGGTAAACCGTAGAGTCGTAGACTCTGACCGGTTCTAACCCATTCTCACCGATCCTCGACCCGTTCTCACCATTTCTCGTCGTTTTCGTGCAGAAAATCGCCATGAAAAGCGGCAAGTCTAAGGCTGATACCGTAAAACCGACATCAGGTGGGTTTTCTTCATATTTCCTGGTCCTGCACCTGCCCCTCCTCCAGATTATGTTCTCTTCCCACATCCGGGAGCTTTCATAGTTTTCCTGTTTGATGTTGTTCCAGAACCTGACAGTAGAGCCGTTAAAACACAGACTATCAGACCTGCTGCAAGTATAGCACCACCCGCCATCGCTTTTTCAGACGCATCATCATCTACTTGTCCTCCCCAACCGTTGTTCTTATTGTTTTCTGCGTGCTTTCGCTGCTACCCATAAAGGCCCAGATGTATTCTTTACTCCTATCGTCTCTAGATGTGCAAGAACAGTGAGCTTACGGAGAATATATAGCATAAGGCACTCTCTCTGGGAACTTGGAGTTGGCGTGAACGAGGCGAGGCCGGTCAATCTTCTACGTTTATTTTCGATGTTTTGGTCAGTATTTTTCTCTTCTGCTTTCCTAGCATAGCAGAAAGTTTAGCAAAACAACGAGGAAGAAGGCGTCATTCTCTCGGGGCAACAGTTTCTTCCGATAAATGTCGGGTTGGAAGATGTCAAACCCGTAGTTAATTTCAACCCGACTTTATTCGGGTGGGCGAATCGGTTCTTACAGATGGACGGGTTACAGACTTTATTTTGCACAGGCCTAATATGAACAGTTTATAAACAGTAAAATACTGTTTACCCCATTTTTTTTCTCCCCAGTGACAATCCCGTGTAGGAATCACGACTCTTAACTTCTAAGTGAAGACGCCAAACACAAGACAGAGCAGAGCAAATATCTAAGTTATTCAAATGGACATCCCCCAAACGGTACAATTTGAGATCGCCTTGCTTTAAGTTGGGGAAATAAAATCTTGACTGCAGGCACAATTGCAAACTTACACCTTTACATTCTTTAAGTCAAGTGGCTTGCACTTGCAGACTACATAAGCTAACATCCAATTCTGGAGCAAAAATCAAACCGAACATCTCGAAATTCTATCCACTTGGTGTGCCCATGGAGAGATGAAATAAACCATATGCCTCATTAAGTAGATTCCACGGGAAAGCAACAGCCCATGTAGAGATAAACACAATTACTTTGCAGCAGCAACCAAATCCGAGCGCGCTCGTGTAAAAGAAGCGATCAGGGACCCAAGTTGCAACTTATCGTTGCACCCAAGACTCAACCTGTACCTGCAGATTGAAATAGTAACATGAATAACGGGAATAAATGCAACTGAAACCTCAGAAACTATCAATTCCAATTCCGTAGTCGTCCAAACTAAGATAACAACAAAATCCTCAAACAAAAATAAGAGAAACAAGCACCAAATGTGTTCCAGTTAATAGACAATATATCTTATATGTCCCAGTTAAATACCACCTTCAATGCTTTGCATTGTGCAGAAATATCCTCGGAGAATATACACAAACCCCCTAAAAATACTACAGAATTTGAATCACCCCTTCAAACTACCGCTGTCTGGGTAAAAGTCTAGATAAATACAGACAGCATGATATAGCACAAATGCAGACACAACTTGAGTATGCTTGTTCTCATACCTTTTTAAGGATAATGCGTGTGCGCACACACAAAATCTCAGAAAATTTTAAGATGTGCACCTCTTAATGGGTTGTAACATTGAGATTACACCATTGTTAGGCATATCATTGTTAAGGAATCCTGCATGGGTTTCGTGTATGGTTAGTTAAAGGTATATGTATTTTTCGGGCATCTCCACCTGCTAGCTTAAGCCTCCTTCTCAATTAGATTATGGGTATTGTTTACTCTTTGTCAGGCCTGTTTGTCATGGTCTCAATTGAATAATCAGGGCAATCCCCCAAGAAGAAGCCAAGCCTGAGGCCAAGAAAAGCGAGTTCAAGGTAAGGAGCCAAAGCAGTTTCTCTTAGTTTGGCTTCTTTTCACCCAAACTGGAAGGTGGCATTAAGGATTCTTGCATTGGTTGGATATGTAATTGGTTATGAGTAATGTACTTACTGGACCTCTCCACCAATTAGCTTAAAGCCAGAAGATGCTAACAATTTTAAAGCAAAAAAATGACAAGGTTCATCTATTTGCACAAGGAAGAACAAAATATAGTATGTAAAAAGAGCAAATTGCATATATACTCTATGTCAGCCAAGTCATTAATCAACTGGACTCGAACGTCTGATGGCATCTTGATCTTGAAAACAAACCTGTTAGAACAATGCACAAGGAAAATGAGATCAAAAGAATAAAATGCCAAGTGGATACCTAGCAAATGCACAGCACTTACATTGTCACCTCTCTCACAATATCTACCAAAGCCAATCCTTTCCTCGTCTTCATTTCAGATATTCCTACATGAGTTGAGCTTAAAAATAAAAATAAAAATATAAAATTTGGGAAGAAGAAACTTCTACAGAACTGTCACTAGCTGCAACAATGGCATTATAATTAAAAAAACGTTTCATATACGTTTGAAACTCTCTGAAAATGATTCATTCAAAAGCCAGTATGATATCTGCTCTATGTCTTTGGGCAATGGATTTCCAGTGCACAGGTATACAGCTTCTTCTGTTATCTGCTGAGAAGCCATATGTGTAGACTGTATACATAAAAAATAAAAATAAAAACCAAA
>QEOT01006835.1:135795-163191 GCA_003123785.1 Pterocarya stenoptera
GGGTGGGGGGGGGGGGGGGGGGGCAATAATAATAGAAGCAGCAGAAGAAGAAAAACTAGAGGGGAAAAATTATATAACCTGTAAAATATTCAAAGCCTTTCTCATATCACCATTGCTAAGTCGTACTAGTGCCGCTAACCCAGTTTCAGGTACATCAAGCCTATTCCAGTCACAAAATGGTTGAACACAGCCATAAGACAAGTGATACAGCATCATTTATTTACAAGATTTTCAATATTAACTAAAGCGCCGAAAGCATTCATCCATTTATGATTCCCAATCCCTTTATAAATAAAGTTCTCAAACATATTTGAGTTGAATTCCAAAAAAGAAAACCCAATTTGCCTCTTCGAAAGAAGCTTTTATCTTTGATGAACTGAGCCTGAATAGCCAGCAGTTATAGACTAACGAGCTTGTGTATGTATGAAATCTCCCACCTTCTAGAAGGAGAATGAAATCAATCGTTTGAAAAGTCTGGCATATAAGTAAGAATTTCAATAGAGAGAAATTTCACCATCTAAATTGATGGCAAACTCCCTGACACAGCCCATCCAAACTTTTTAGAACATGTATTCATACCTTCTTGGAGAAACTAGTAATTGAACTGACCCACAAATTCCTTATTTTTTTCTTGCAGAAAAATTGATATGAGTGATTCCATACATGTAATTAATATGCAATACACTTACTTTTCAGCTTCTATAACATGTTTGAGTCGCTCAGTGACATGAAAAGAATCAAGAGGAGCAAAACGAAATCGAGTACATCTCGATTGTAGGGCCGGAATAATCTTGTTGACATGATTACAAATAAGTGTGAACCTAGTGTTTCTTGTGTATTTCTCGATCACTGAAAAGCATAATAAAATGGTGTATCAATACAATGACATCTAGAAAACAAAATTAAAGAAATAAAAGAAACATGTAACAACTTCTACCTCTACGCAAGGCAAATTGTGCATCTTTTGTCATAGCATCAGCCTCATCCAACAAGATCAACTTTACAGATGACTTTGCACTGCTAAGAAAAAAGGAAGAAGTAAAACCCTTCAGCCATCAACTACGAGAATGAAGTGCATTTCCCAGTGACTTCTCAAGCCAGAAAGCAATATATCATGGCTGTTATAAATTTGAGAAGAATTAATACAGGTGGGACACAACATTTGTACTGAAGCACATGCAACATAATCTAACGGACATGAAAATTCTGGCAACAAAATATTTGAACCCAAAAATGTGAAGAAATTTATGATAATCTGATTTGGAAGTCTTACATGTTACTGCATTGTAAAGGGGAAGAGTGCTATATAGTTATATGTGTGCACCTGCTGAGCGAAGATGGAATCCTACATTCTTTTTATTTTTATTTTTTCATAGCTCTATTTGAGTTGATAGACTTATACCTCTCAAACCCATATATATGGAGCCTACAACCACCACAAGACAAGGACAACCAACCAAACACCATTTTTCATTGTTTCATTTAGAGTAGCATTCAGGGCAAAGGAAGCAATAAGTGTATATTACAACTTCAACCAAAAAATCTTTCTTCAAAAGTTATTCACTGAAAACATCTAAGAGCATTTGCAACTCAAAATCAATATGCTTCCTATAAATTCGGAAATGCCAAATTCCACACAGAAAAAGTGGCAAACCAAGAAACTACAGGTTAGAAAGTAGCATGTACAGAATGAAGGATACCCAAAAGAGAAGCTCTGAGTACTAGCAAAATCTTGGATCTGTTGTCGCACAACATCAATTCCCCTATCATCCGATGCATTCAGCTCCAAAATCATATTGTGGTATTGTACTCCGTAAAGCTTGCGTGCCACAGCCAGGAAAGTCGATGTTTTGCCTGTTCCAGGCGGGCCATACAATAGGAGATGGGGCAATCTGTTCTCGCTCGTCAGCCTATCAACTGTTTTAAACCCAAGAATAGAAGTAGGAATTAAAACAAGGTCAGGCATGCGATTCGAATTCAAGCGACATTCTTTCGTTTTACATCGTTCGCTGGTAACCAATAGGAAACATACAGAAACTCCAGCGTCCCGTTTGCTTGACTGAGAAACGGAAGGAAATTAAGATGGATAATATGTTGAGCCTCATAATTTACGATGAATCTCTCAAAATTGTGATATCACAACTCAGGCACACCCTACACTTGTACTAGGCTGGGGGCAATTCATTGCTTTCTTATCTCCTACATAACCAAAAATAATAATCTTAAAATTAATCACTATAACGGTCGGTGTGTCATGGGTCATGCCTCTTAGATTGGTGGACTTCCTTGCAAGTTGGAGAGGCATTCAGGGTAACTCACAGGTGGCGGCCATTTGGTGTTATGGTTCCTATTTGTATGTGTTGGTGCATCTAGAGGAAAAGAAATGCAAGAAGCTTTGAAGACTGTGAGAGAGCAACAGAGGAACTAAAACTTTTTTTCATTAAGTCATTGCTTTTATGGGCGGGAACCATTGTTTGTAATGGTCTCAATGTTCATGACTTTCTGCTTTCGATTGTAAACCCTATCTAGGTTTTTCTCATGTATACTACCTGTGTACCTGGGCTTTGCCTTTTTCTATTAATAAAATTTCTATTATTACCTATCAAAAAAAAAAAAAAATCACTATAACGTTTTTCTTTCTTTTGCCACATTTTCTCAGAAACCAAACAATTGTTGAGGATAAATTTCACTGTCCAATTAGGCTTGACTACAATATCAAAACTTCAAAATTTTCTCTAGTCATTTTCTTTCCGTAGTTTTCTTGGACCCAAAGCAATAGGCGAAACGAAGATCCACATTCTTAAAGGCTTCACTTGAATTTCAACTATCCGACTCCTTTAGATCCATATTGCCCTCTCCCCGGAATCAAACGGAAAAAAGGGGGGGAAAAGTAAAGAACAGAAAACCCTAGGACCGAGAAGGGAAAGGGAGAGTTGATAGTCAGGTACTCAACTGGTGTCGACGATGTCACGGTGAGCAGCAACGTCGGCGAGAGACTGAGGGCGATACTTCTCGACCCAGGGGACGGCTTTGGACTCCGGTGGGACGACGACGACGTTTTTGCCCTTATCGTTCTTGTTATTGGGCTTGAGAGAGTGGTTGTTGTGGTCGTTGTCGTCGATGTCCATGACCACGGGAGATAGCGCCTCCGCCATTGGTGAGAGACGATCTTGTCGTTTTGGTTTGGGGTTCTGCGTTTCGGTTCTCTGCTCCCTCTTCGCTTCAGCTACTGAGTGAGAGGGAGTGATGGCGCCAACAATTGTATATTTGACGTCCGGTTCGCATGCGGTTCCTATTTTACGGTTGCCAAAGTAGTTTTATAAAATCATGTGAAAATGAGAAATGCTTAATCCATTATGAAAATTACAAAAAATCACCTTACAAATTAACTTATGAAGAGAAATACTTTAGCAATTATATAAAAGTAAATCTATAAAATGACGTAATTTAATGTGGTATGTTAGATTGTAAAATTACTTAATTATAAAATACATTTAACTAATCACATAAAGGCATGTCTCTTTGTGAGTTTATTTTAATATAATTATTTGTGTCTGTAGCACTTCTCACTGATAAATATTGTAAGTCTACTCACAATTATGATAGAAAGCCTACAATTATTTCATAATATAAACAAATATTAAGATTATGTTTGGTTGTTGAATCAAATTCCACTCATTTTAACTTGTAACACAGGCCGCCACTAATGGTGGAAGAAGAGAGGAACAACACACGGTGGAGAAAAGATAGAAGAAGAACCCTAGCTCGAAGACAACTCTGACTAAGGGGATCTTAAGTGTTCGAAAGTGATGTTCTCAAACGAGGAAGTATATTGGTCGTGGGCCTAGGCTTAGAAGTCATTAGTTATTTAATTTACTTGTCGGTTTGGGTGTAATGGGTCATACCTCTTAGTCCTTTTATTTAGAGTCTAGTTTGCTAGCTGAGTTAGTTTGTAAGGCCTAGTAGGGCCCAATAATGTCCCTTTATTTTCATGTACTTGAAACCTGTAGAGGTATCTGAAAGTTTAATACAAAAAAAATATATATATATATATTTTCTCTGGAGGCACCTACCCTCAAATGAGGCATTTCATTCTGCTACCATACTACCATTTTCACTATTTTCAGTTGTGTTACAAGTGATATCTAGAGACAGGTTTTCTATTTCTTAATATTACAAAAAAAAAAATGGCTAAAGGCACAAGAATGAACCAGTTACAAGATGGTTTAAATGCTGTGAAAAAAACAAATAGTGTTGGAAATAGAGGTAACGACTATCAAGAGGCAGCTTGATGCTGTTGTACAATAGCTCACAGTTCTAACCTTAGAACTTCAAAAACGTAACAGCCATGGAGAGTCTTCTTCAAACGTCCACCATAGAGAGGAATGTGGGCCACAGCAGTAGAAGTAAGGAGAAATCCATACCTGCACCATCAGGCTTGATTTTCCTGTCTTCTATGGTGAAGTTGCATGTTAGATTTATAAGGTTAATCAATTTTTTACTTTTCATAATATAATGCTCCAACATTGTTTTAAGGCTTGCATCTTTCTACATGGAGCTTAAAGCCCTGACTTGGTTTCAAGATTTAGAAGAATCTAGACACCTTATTGACTGAGACTCTTTCATTAAAGCGTTATTAGTAAGATTTGACCCTAATGCTTATGATGATCCTATGGCGGCACTCACTAAATTAAGACAAAGTAGCATTGTTTAAGAATATAAGGCCAGCTTTGAGACCTTGTCTAATCGGCTTAAGGGATTGTTTGAAACCTACAAACTTAGTTATTTCCTAAGTGGCCTTTAAGATGACATCTGATTACCTATTCAAATGTTTAATCCCTAAAGCTTAACCTCAGCCTATAGTTTCGCCAAGATACAAGAGGAGACCATTAACTTAACCAAAAAAAAACCAAAAATTCAATCCAAGCTACTCCCCAAATCCAAGTATACTTAAAAAACCCAACATGCCACCCTTCCACCAACCCAATCAATCAACATAAACCAATAAACACTTTCCCAAACCATCCCTGCCTATACAGAAAATAAACCAACAGTAAACGAAGGAGATGAAGGATAAGGGGCTTTGTTACTATTACGATTCAAAGTGGAACCTTAGCTATAAGTGTGAGAGGCCCAAATTGTACTTGCTGGAAGATGTTTTGTTGAAAAATGCTAGGGATTTGCCTTGCTGTATAAGAAAAGTGCCAACGGCATTTCTCGAGGCATCGTATTCGATAGTAAATGGCTTTGAAAAATCCGGGAAGGCCAACACGGGGGGCTGTGTAACAGCCTCTTTGAGCTTGTGAAAAGCTAGCTTAGCTTCCTCACTCCATGTAAAATCATATTTTTTCAACATCCGAGTGAGGGGAGAAGCAATTCCGCCTAAGTCCCTTAAGGCTCTAAGGAGATTTTTGGGATTAAAAGGCTATTACCGCAGATTTATACAGGGATATGGTGGAATTGCTTCTCCTCACACTCGGATGTTAAAAAAAGATGGTTTTACATGGAGTGAGGAAGCTAAGCTAGCTTTTCACAAGCTCAAAGATGTTACACAGCCCCCCGTGTTTGCCCTTCCGGATTTTTCAAAAGCCATTCACTATTGAATGCAATACCTCAGGAAATGTCGTTGGCAATATTCTTATGCAGCAAGGCAAACCCCTATCATTTTTCAGCCAAGCCTTGAAGGGGAGAGCACTTATGAAGACCTTACTTGCTTGGGCAGGTGTTTGTGGTGCGTATGATTACGTTTTCCAATGTGCAGTGGATTGAAGAATTAAGGGCTCCCAGTGAATCTGATGCACAAGTACAAAACCTCCTTAAACTCTACAATGAAGGGAAGCTAAGTGCTGAATATGCAATGAGGGAGGGACTACTGTTGTACAAGAACAGATTATACATTCTCCAGCACGCAGAGTTCAAACACAAGTTGTTAGAGCTATCACACAACAGCCTGTAGGGTGGTCATTCAGGGTATGACAAGACAATACACCGGATAAGGAGTGATTTCTATTGGGAGGGTCAAAAAAGGGATGTCAATGCCTTCATCAAAAACTGTGATATATGCCAGCGAGTCAAGGTTGACAATACTCTACCAAGTGGACTACTCCAACCACTGCCCATACCTACAAAATCATGGACACACATCACCATAGATTTTGTGGAAGGGTTGCCCAGCTCATAAGTGTTCAATGCATTGTGGGTCGTGGTCGACTGGTTGACCAAATACAGTCACTTTATCCTCTTGAAACACCTCTATACAGTTAAGGATGTTGCTGAATTATTTTTTCAACATGTCTTTAAACTGCATGGGCTGCCACAGTCAATTGTCTCTGACCGTGACAGCACATTCACAAGCCAATTTTGGCAAGAAATTTTCTCCTCACAAGGTGTTCAATTATCCTTGAGCAAGGCGTACCATCCACAAACCGACGAATAATCCGAAGCCGTGACCAAGACATTGAAAAATTATCTCCGATGCTTCAATAGGGACAGACCCAAAGACTAGGCCAAGTGGATTCCCCTGGCTGAGTGGTGGTACAACTCCACTCAGCACTCATCCACCCAAATGACGCCCTACGAGGCTCTCTAAGGCCAACCACCTCCTAGGCTATTGGACTATGTGGTGGGAACAACACGTGGAGACACTATGGATGCTACTCTTAAAGACTTGAGATCAGATTTCAAATGTGCTCAAACACAATTTAATTATGGAATAAAATAGAATGAAAAATACTTAGATCTCAAATGCAAGGAGCAGCAATTCAATGTAGTGGAAGAAGTATACCTGCGCCTCCAGCCTTATAGGCAGAGCATGGTGGCACAGCAGCGCAGCCTCAAGCGCCCTCGTTTTTTTGGGCCATTTCAAATCACTCAGAATGTGGGACATGTGGCTTGTAAGCTTGATCTCCTCCCAACTTTGAGGATCCATTCCACCTTCCACATCTCTCAACTGAAGAGGAAACTCAGATCTTGAATCATAGCTCTTCCCACGCTGCCTCCAGTAGACAACATGGGACTAATTCGGCCAGACCTAGAGGAGATATTGAGCCATCGCATGATCAAGGCAGGGAACCAAGCTCAGGTGGAGCTTCTGGTGCAATGGCAAGGCCAAGAGGCCGACAACGCTACATAGGAGGTGTACTTGCGCCTCAAGGAAGATTTTCCCCACCTTGCAGGCAAGGTGTTTTGAACGAGAAAGATGTGTAACACTTGCCGCCATTGATGGTGGAAGAAGATAGGAACAACGCACGATGGAGAAAAGATGGGAAGAAGAAGAATCCTAGCTTGAAGATAACTCTGACTAAGGGGAACTCAAGTGTTTGAAAGTGATGTTCTGGAAGGGGGAAATACATTGGTTGTGGGCTTGGGCTTAGAAGTCATTAGTTATTTAATTTACTTGTTGGTTTGGGTGTAACTAGCTGAGTTAGTTTGTAAGGCCCAATAGGGCCAGTAATGTCCCTTTATTTTCGTGTATCTAGAACCTGTAGAGGTATCTGAAAGTTTAATAAAAAAAAAAATCCTATTTTCTCTGGAGGCACCTACCCTCAAAGGAGGCATTTTGTTTTGCTACTATACTGCCATTTTCACTATTTTCAATTGTGCTACATAACTCATCTCAAGCTAATTATTGATGGAACTCACTATTTTTTTAACTTTCTATAAAAAAGTTAAAACCATCTCAAACTACTTCATATATTTTAATCTAAAAAGTTACTTACTCAATAAAACTCACAAAATATTATTATTTATAACTCAACTCTAACTTAAGTAACGTCATGTTAAAATCTAACCGTCCCATTTTTATGGCTGGGGTTGATTGATTGATGGCACTAGAAGGGATCTCTACGATGATTTTGGTAGAGGTGTTGGTTAGAAGTTGGCACGTGCATGGCACGAGTGATAGCATTCTCCATAAGCAAAATAGATTACACCTCTTTAGAGAGATAGATGATAAGAACAATGGCTAAGAGACTTACTGGCCGCTTTGGATTCGATGATAAGAACAATGGCTAAGGGACTTACTGGCCGCTTTGGATTCAAGAATTACTCCAACTCATCTTATCTCATTTTATTTCATTATTATAATTTTTTTTTAATTTTTATGCAAAATATAATAAAAAATTTAATTTTCTTTTAAGTTTCAAAATAATAATAATATTAAAAAATAATATTCTAATAATATTTTATTCAACTTTTAACTTTCATCTAAAACCATCTCATCTATCTCACTATCCAAAAGGAATGATGGTATAGTAGACAGGACTTTCCTTTTTTTTTTTTTTTACAACAATAAATATACCCTAATACCCGGGTGTCTATCCCTAGATCACTCTGCTAATACAGACATAAATATATCATTTGTATCATTGACTAATAAATTAAAAAAGCAAATAAAAGTGAAAATAAGGAGAGGAATATCTAGCATCGCAAAATCAAGGCATGAAATAACATCTCCGGAAAGAGAAATGAAAATTACAGTCTTAGAATATGTAGTTTTTGCGTATTCTTTATTTTAAAAAATAGATAAATTTAGAAATCACATGAAAAAATTATTTTTTAATAATAACCCCATTTTTTATAAAATAAGTATGCGAACACTATGCACTCCAAGACTGAATACAGCATTACCTATCATAGAGACCTAAGTCAATGTCCTTTAAACTTAGAATTCCAAACCTTAATTTTAGTGAATGGAATGACATAAAGTCTGAGTCTTCTAAACGATGTAAAAGAGATAAAATGCATGACTTATCATTTATAGTTATTTTATTTTCAAGTCCATATATGGAGTATACAATCTACGTCACTTAAATGATAAAATTTGTTGTATAATATTCAAATTTAAAATTTTTTTCAAATCAAATTATGTCATGTAAGTATTTTATTAAGTGTATTATTCACATTTGGTGGTTTGTCATGTCATTAAAACTTAGTGCTAGATGATTAAAACTTAATAACACCAATTAGGTAAATTAGTTTTTTTCCATGCATACAAGGATTTCAGTCATGCCTGGAAGTAAAAGAGCAAAATTTTGTGGAATCAGTTCACTATGAGAAAAAAAAGGTAACAAAAATAGTGGGCTATCCCGTTTGGATAGTAAGATGAGATGAAATGATTTTTTTAAATAAAAATTAAAAGTTAAATAAAATATTGTTACAATATTATTTTTTAATATTATTACTATTATTTTAAGATTTAAAAAAGTTAAATTGTTTATTATATTTATATGAAAATTTAAAAAAATTGTAATGATAAAATGAGGTAAAACTATTTCTATATCCAAACGGAACCTTAATCATTCGAATGCCAGTCAAGAACTATGGCAAAGAATAAAGGGGAACGAAGGAATATATAAAAGGATTTGGATGAAAGTCGTCACGGTTCGAGGTATCAACTACTTTGCATCTTTTCTATTTTAGTAATATCAAGTACAAGCTTCAAATGTTCAAATCTTTTATAAAAATATGCGTTCCATAAAAAATATAAAAAAATAAAAAAATGAATTTTTCATACTTTTGAGTCCCATTTTTGTTAAAAGGTAAACTTGTTCATTTAGGACTTGTAAAATGTAAACATCATCATTTCTCCTTTGCATCCATTCGTTTTAGTGCGCACGACAAGATGCTGAGCAAACAAACTTCTTTGAACTTTTTAAGAAATTAGAACATCTCTATATTTTATGAACTTGATTCTTCATATAAAAATCAAAACCGTTGCTTTTATAGGATTTTCCTTGATCCCATATCGTCCCTATACTCTTTGTTTAATTCGACTTTATGAATGGGGAACTTGAAGATTAGAGGCGGCCTAATAAAAAGACGTTGAGATGCGATGCGTTAGAATTATAAATTCACAATGATAATAATAAATACTGTGAGATTTCTTTATATGTCTATCTCATTTATCCTAACAAATAATCTTCACAACTTCCTACTATTCACCACACTCCACACTTCAATTTTTTTTTTAATTTTTTTTTAAAATTTTTTTATCAAATATTTTTTATATAAATAGTGAATAAAAAATTTGAAAGAGTTTAAAAAAATAAATTCAAATTTTTTTAAAAAAAATATTAAAAAATGTGGAGTGTGGAGTGTGAGTAAATAGTATAAAGTTGTATAACAAAACCCTTATCCTAAATTCTAAAATTAGAGCATATATTGTAAAGAATCCCAATCTCACAAAATAAACGAACTAACAATATAAGAGCACTCCAAATAGCTCTTGTAAAATATAATATTTTGTATAATATAAAGAAAATTGGTCAAAAGTAGCTTCCAATAGATTTTGTATCTTTTTCTTCATTTTACAATTTGCAATAGTAATTCTCTACATCTAGAGAATACTATTCATCCTTTAAAATATTTTTAATTATTTTCTCTCTCATTTGATAGTTGTTTGATGTTATAAGATTCATTTAAAATGAATAAAAAATATTAAAAAATATAATATTTAAATGATATGAAGAAAAAATAAAAAAGCTGATGTATGGTATATTGTAAAAGTCAGTATGTAAAATAGAAAAAGTAAGTTTTGATGATGTATTTTAAAGTATAGGATGAAGAAGCTATTGGGAGTGCTCCTAAGAACTCTATGTTCAAAAGAAATCTCGAGAGTGTACTCCATTCGGGTATCTTGGAAAGTGAGATGAGAATTTTTTATTTTAGATGAAAGTTTAAAATATTATTTTTTAATATTATTATTATTTTGAAATTTGAAAAAATTGAATTGAGATTTAAAAAAGTTGAATTGTTTATTATATTTAATATAAAG
Source organism: Pterocarya stenoptera (assembly GCA_003123785.1). Taxonomy (NCBI): domain Eukaryota; kingdom Viridiplantae; phylum Streptophyta; class Magnoliopsida; order Fagales; family Juglandaceae; genus Pterocarya; species Pterocarya stenoptera. The sequence goes on from QEOT01006835.1 coordinate 146,570, forward strand.
ATTTGAAAAATATATAATAATGAGATGAAAATTTTTTGTTTTATCTTAATATCTAAACCTGCTTGAGAAGAGAAGAGTCTCATCTCTTTACTATCTCGTGAGAGTTTTCTCTCCCTCCTAATTGATTGGGGATGAGAGAGAAGTTTCGACTTCTCTATCTCGTTTGCTCGCTTATTCTTCATTCTCTTCACCCCTCTTTTACTCTCACTCTTATTCCCACTCTTTTATTTTTTTCCTAACTCTCTTCTTTTTAGTTTTTGAAAGTCATGACTCATCTCTCTTTTACCACTTATCTCGAGTGTTCCGTCCATGACATTTGAGGATCATTCGTTGCCATAAGCACACATGAATATCATAATACTTCAATACTATTTATTATTTTATCATTAATTTTTATTTATTTTTCATTACATTTTATTACTATTTAATATTTTATTATTATTATTTCTCTATTTTTCATTATTATTCATAAAATATCTGAGATCACCCCACTATCCAAACGCAACTCCTATTTGGATTCAGAGTTGATCTTAACTCATCTCATCTCATCTAATTATTATAAATTTTTCAAATTCTAACACAAAATATAATAAACAATTTAACTTTTTCAAATTTGAAAACAAGAATAATATTAAAAAATAATATTCTAATAATATTTTATTCAACTTCATCTTAACTCACTATCCAAACCTCACATAAAGTAAATAATGGTATAGTGTTATTTTTAAAAATAGTAATATTAGATATAATTTTAAGGTGTATAAATTATGCGCACTCTTTTTAAAAAATGACAGAACTCATTATTAAAAAATTGAGTCCAAAATTTTCATTTATTTCAAAAGAAATGCATGAAACTTACATACTATTAAACTGTATAAATTATTTTCCTTCAAAAAATAGTTATTAGACATTCAACAATATATAATGTATAAATAATAGAGTATAAATATAGAGTTTTTCTACACATAAATCGGTATGTTAGCACACGACTTATAGTGGGATTCATTATAATTTTAAAAAATCAAACCACCAATCATTTTTTAGTATAGTTAATGTAAAAAATTTCCACATCAGCAGTGTACTGTGTATATAAAAAATAAAGTTTTTAAATAGATTTTCTCATAAATATATGGTAATTTTGTTTTATTATCCGATGACACGTCAATTAAAATTAATTTTTATATAAAAATTTTAATAATTCGAATATATTGGCATAGAATGAGAGTTTCATATTATTGTATAATTAATAAATTTTTTTCTCTTTAAAAAGTACAAATAAAATAGTAGCATAGACTCTGTCATCGCCAACGATGTCGTTCATGTTCTTTGAAGTCATGCACTTGCCATGGAAGACGTCTAGTATAAGTCCCCACCCATACGCCATAACTCCATTCTTCCTCGTCGCTCGTACCATCAGTCTCTCTTTGCTTGTAGAGAAAAACCAGAGGAACAGAGTGCGCCGAAATTCCAAAGTATGGAGCAGTTCATTGGCAAACCTCGGCTCCCGAAATTCGCTGTCCCAAAACGCTACCACTTACGACTCAAACCGGACCTCACAGCCTGTAAGTTCGCCGGCTCCGTCACCATCTACCTCGACATCGTCGGCCATACCAACTACATCGTCCTCAATGCCGCCGAACTTTCCTTCTATCCCGGCTCCGTGTCGTTCACCAACCAAAACGTTTCCAAGATATCTTGTTCACTTCAGTTCTCGGTTTGGTTGCTGTGAAATGTTTCGACGTCTTAGAAACAATGGATACCATCAATTGCAGCCATTTTGATTCAAAACTTTTTTGTGCAATCAAGCGCACTGTCGTTTGTGCTGAATGAATAAAATTTTGGGCAGCTGTTGGAGCCTTCAGCAATTAATTTGGTTGAAGTCGACGAGATTTTGGTTTTGGAGTTCTCTGAGACACTCCCGATTGGGATCGGGATTTTGAGTATCATGTTTGAAGGAACTTTGAACGACAAAATGAAGGGGTTCTATAGAAGGTAGTGTTTAATGATTTAATTTCATCGATGAGAAGGATTAATCGAAATAATATATATAAATATGATAACTTTTTATATGGACCAGGCTTTGGTGCAACAATTGTTTTTCTCTTCCAGAGCAACCGCTAATCATGCCTGTGCTATCAACAACTCGTTAATTTAAAGCTCATTTAGAATCATTTATAAATTACAGTTTCATCTAGTAACTAGAGCCAGTGTGTGACTTAGTTGTGGGAAAGAACGAAAAATTATAAGTTGGCATGGATACCATATATTTAAGTTGTTATTTTGCTTTCCAGTAATATGAGCATAATGGCGAGAAGAAGAATATGGCTGTTACACAGTTTGAACCAGCTGATGCTAGGCGATGCTTTCCGTGTTGGGATGAACCTGCTTTCAAGGTGTTGCAATCTCTCTCTCTCTCTGCTGATTGAAGATCTTGTACTTATTCGCATATGTTGCTGAAATGAAATCTTATTTTCTAAAACACTTCATAATGCATCTGTCGAAAAAAAAAAGAACTGTCTTTTAGCTAGCTAGTGTTTTGGTTGCTGTGGTTAAATACTTTTGGCATTGAAAATGGATATGCCTCGTTATGTTTCTAAGGATGCGTACAAAAGCTTATTTGATCCTTGTTTTCTGGCACTGGCTGTTACAACTTACAGGCTACATTCAAAATCACATTGGATGTGCCATCTGAACTAGTAGCACTTTCGAACATGCCAATTATTGAAGAAACAGTGGATGGGCATCTGAAGAAAGTTTCATATCAAGAATCACCACTAATGTCTACCTATTGGTGGCAGTTGTTGTTGGTTTTTTCGATTATGTGGAAGATCATACTTCCGATGGTAAAATCATACTCTGTGGATTGTTTCTTGTGGTAGAACGATTTATGTTCTTGATAGTGTAATCTTGCATCTCTATACAGGGGTCATAGTTCGAGTATACTGTCAGGTTGGTAAGGCAAATCAAGGGAAATTTGCATTGAATGTTGCTGTCAGGACACTCGAATTATACAAAGACTAAGTTTTACCATCAATCACCACTGAATTAATGATCGCTACTCACAGCATTACAACTTTTTTAGCTGAACACATTTTTGGACGCTAGATTGGGCTGCTAGTGATCCCTTCAATTATTACCCACCTGCGCTTATGCTGCATTGTTGGGATATCAGTTTAACTATGTTAGTTTTGACAGATTTTTTTCTGTACCTTACTCTCTTCCTAAATTGGATATGGTTGCAATCCCTGACTTTGCTGCTGGGGCCATGGAGAATTATGGTTTAGTTACATACCGAGAAACAGCTTTGCTCTACGATGATCAGCATTCTGCAGCTGCCAATAAGCAGAGGGTAATTTCATGCTTGATGCTTTTTTTTTTTTGTTAGGATTTGCTTCGGCCAATTTAATCTGAAGCTACTGTTTTAATCACAGCCCACAGATCAATTAACCATTACTTTTGCTACTGTAAAGGTCACAAATGTTGTAGCCCATGAACTGGCACACCAGTGGTTTGGCAATCTTGTAACGATGGAATGGTGGACTCATTTGTGGCTGAATGAGGGGTTCGCGACATGGGTGTGTTTCATGGGTCGTATCTCTTATTACCATACCAAACTAAATGGCATGCTTATATATATTATATAACAACTATACTTATAAAAAAATTATATACCAATTATCGTATTTTTCAGGTTAGCTATTTAGCAATTGATAACTTGTTCCCAGAATGGAAAATATGGACTCAGTTTCTTGATGAATCGACTGAAGGCCTTAGGTTGGATGGGCTTGCAGAATCCCATCCCATTGAGGTAATTTTGCATGGGAAAAAGGTTTTTTTATTTTTCCTGGGTATGAACTGCTTTAAGGAATTAGTATTTTTCTTGTTTGATCATATAGCTCAATTTAAGCATATTCTTTTAGGTGGAGATAAATCATGCTAGTGAGATAGATGAAATTTTTTATGCAATAAGTTACAGAAAAGGTGCATCTGTTATTCGGATGCTGCAAAGCTATCTTGGTGCTGAATGCTTCCAGGGTGATCTCTTTGAAGTCAATTATTTTCCATTTGATTGGGAAAGCTCTGTGAGGTGTTAACTATCTGGTAATTTAAGGGACTGGAGCATACAAAAATAAAGTTCCAGAGATTCAGATTTTAAGATAATAATTTCTCTTATATGATAAATTATAATAATAAAAGATGCTTAAGATGCTATTATTGTTTAAGACTGCTGAGAAATACCCCCTCCCCCAAGAAAAATAATAGACACTCAAGTATTGTTTCCTTCGCCCTTTCAAGTTTGTAGGGAGTAACTTACATAGTTTTACTGCAAGATCTAAGATGTAGATGTTTCTAGCATTATGGAACGGGTAAATTTGTATATGTATCTTCTTTCTCTTCTTATTTGAAAATTCTTCACAAGCTAATGGTGAAGCTAATAGAAACCCTGTTTGTATTGTTGACTTTATCAATGAGCATTCTAGAACTTCCCTTGGGCAAGATGGGTCTGATTTCATTCTACTATTTCTTTTTCCTTTTATGCTGGTCATTTTTTGCAGTAAGCTTGGTTGGGAGCCTAAGCAAGGCGAGAGCCATCTAGATGCAATGTTGAGAGGAGAGATTTTGACTGCCCTTGCTATGTTTGGACATGATCTGACACTAAATGAAGCAAGTAGGCGTTTTCATTCATTCCTAGATGATAGAAGCACGCCACTCCTCCCTCCTGACATAAGAAAGGTTGGTAAAAGCACTTGTCAATCACTAGTATTGCTTCATTTGCAATTCCTAGTGATTTTTACACGGACTTTGGTTGCAGGCAGTATATGTGGCTGTTATGCGAAGAGTCAGCACCTTTAATAGATTGGGTTGTGAATCTCTTCTCAGAGTGTACCAGGAGACTGATTTGAGCCAGGAGAAAATGCGCATTCTAAGTGATAACATATCATTATTTAAAATGATGCAGAAAATCTAAAGCTGTCCAGTATATTGGAATCATGTATCCTTTTGTGTTTGTAGGTTCATTGGCATCTTCTCCAGATCCCAGCATAATTCTCGAAGTTCTCAACTTTTTGTTGTCTTCTGAGGTATCTGGGTTTTGTATAATTGTGGTGTTCAAAAGTTTTTCATGCAAGTTGATAAATTATGGTCCGATGGAGCTTGGGTTGCCAATGCTGACTTTACTTTCCACTTGATATAGGTTCGTAGCCAAGATGCTGTTTTTGGACTCACTGTTAGTAGGGAAGGACGTGAAACAGCTTGGAAGTGGCTGAAGGTAATGCTCATCAGTAATGTAAATAGCTGAAAGCATATTGCAGAATGTTCATGCGCATGCACTATATTTGCTTGATACATTGATCAAAATTGTCCTCTAACAATTAGGATACTGGTCTGAGATCTTGCATGTCAATTTAAGTAAGAAAACGTAACTCAAGCAGACATGGTGAACTGGGTACTCACCTTCTTTCCTGAAAGCAATTGGCAGTGCGTTGCATCTGGTGCACTTGTTACTTATAGAGAGAGAGAGATTGGAACTGTGCATTAATCTGTTAGAGAAATGAGGTGGTAGTGTGACTTAATGCTCTGCTAGGAAAATTTGGAATTGCTTCAAAACTCCTCTCACCTCATCTCTCCTTCCTCCCCACATTCAGAAAAAAAAAAAAAAAAAAAGGTTAAATCAGAAAGGCAACTTGTAGGCCTCAGACCTTTTCCTTGACTCCAGAGTAAGTTTTTTGAAGAGATGTTATGAACTTTTAAGAATGGTGTCGTCCACAGTTTTGGAATTTAAGACTTGAGTACTCATGAATCCAGTCCCATACGATTGATCAAAATAATCAGAAAAGTTAGTTCCAGAGAAGATGAAGTCATCTGTGGAAGTGGCAGGTGACTTTTAAGTCTTGCTTGCTTGAGGTAGACTGAACAAAATATCCGTCAGGAGCTTTAGGTTTTGTTATATATCTCAATTTTGATCAGCAATATCAAGGTAATGCACATCTATATCTGAATCGCTGGGTAAAACACAAGTGCAGTTTAAATTAAGAATAATGGTATGGACAACTATTTTTACAACCTATTTTATATCCAGTCAATATGAGTGTCTTCATCAGAAATACTAACCCTTTTGATTTTCCTATCTGATTTGATTTATGCTACATAATCACCCTCCATTTAAAAAAAGGGCTGTGTATTTTTACCATTACCTTTAAACTAATCTTCATTAGTCAATCTCTTTTAGTGCCAGATGAATTGACAAGGAAGCCAACCAAGGTGCCCAACTTTTGTTCAGAAACTCCATGATGCCAGCCTATATAACATTTTTTTAACCTTATTGTTGCTGCAATCTTTATGTTTAACATGAAGGAAAAGGAAACTTGTTCTGATTCTTTATGGCTGAGCCCTTGCTAGAGTATTTTTTATTGATGGGCAATATACCACTTTGTTTACACATTCTGTTTTCCATTTTAAATATGATGTGAATACAGGATAACTGGGAGCATATTTCACAAACCTGGGGTTCCGGATTTCTACCAACTCGTTTTGTCAGTGCTATTGTCTCACAAGTGAGTCTCTCTACCCCTTCCTCTCTTTTTTTTTTTTACAAATGTAGTGCAGAAATTAGATTCAGCTACAGTTAAGGAGTAAGTGTTTATGCTTGGCATTTCTCTCTTTATTGTTTTTTTCCTTTTAAATATGGTTGGTTATCCCACTTTCCCAGTTTGCTTCATTTGAGAAGGCCAAAGAAATAGAGGAGTTTTTTGCAAGCCGAAATAAGCTGTCAATTGCTAGAACTTTGAAGCAGAGCATTGAAAGAGTTGAGATTAATGCAAATTGGGTGGAGAGTGTTCAGAATGAGGAACATCTGGCTGATGTTGTGATGGAACTGGCGCACAGGTAGAAAAAATAGTAGGGGAGACGTATGCTTGGCCTTGGATCTCAACAAGGCAAGCCGATCAAATTTCACTGCTCTCATAACTTAAAATCTGCCAGAACAGGGGTGGGCAATAATGAATCAGGGACATCAGCAAACATTAGTCTATTAAAGATGTGGTTGGGTTTGTTTCCAATAATGGCTTTTGCCTTTTTATTTTCCTTCCTGTTGTTTGTTTCTTGCATGGATGAAAGGGTGCTCCTCCCTCCTGTTTTTTATCCTGAATTTATCAACTTTACTGAACTACTTCAATTGGTGTAATTAATGATGGTACATTCAAATAGAGTAGCTTTGCCTTTTTTGCAGTATATGCAGAAACAACTACACCTCGACTACACCTCAAGCCAGTACCCTCTAACCAGCAGCAATGTTGCCAACCCAACCCATCTACTTTTTTAAGAAATATTTTAAGCTGTGATAATACATATTTTTATTAAATTTTTTAAAAATTTAAGAAAATGGCATTAATATATATATATATATTTTTTATAGATAATCAAAAAAATTTATTCATAAAAGTAGGCAAAATTCAAATACACATGAGAATAACCTAATTAGAGTTTACAATCGGAAGTTGAAGATCATGACCATCTAATACAACTTTTTTAAATTCTTATACAAAATATAATAATATATATATTTCAAATCCCAAAAGAATCTTTCCAAATTCCCACACAAAAAATAATAAATAATCTACTTTTTCAAATCTTAAAATAATAATAATATTAAAAAATAATATTCATAAAATATCTTATTCTACTATTCACAAACTATCTCAACTCTCCTCCCAATCCAAACCGCCCCTTAACCCATTACAAATAATAGCTCCCGCTGATCATAAGAACAAAGTTTCTAAAAATGAAAACTTTTAAGTTCATCCATTATTCTCTCACAATCTTTGAAACTTCTATCATTTCTCTCCCCGCCAAATGCACATTAATATTGGATTCTTAACTCATTTTAAAGTGATATGAAGTTGAGAAAATTTCTGCCATCAACAGCAGAATGGCCACCTTCACTGATTCTTACTGCACCATAACCATCACCACCTCACAAAATAAGCAGAAAGTTCCGGCAAGGAAAATCTCTAAGGAGACCAAAACTCAATCTATTTCCCTGAATATGCTAATTTCGTTATAAAGTATCATGCAGTTGAAATAATAAGAAGTAAATACCTCACAGAGCCTTTTTAACTCGGAGGCATAATGAATACACTTTGGCCACAACGTTGAAAACATGGAATCGTCACCATCGACTGTCCTACAACAAGCTGCTAAGATTTACATAGCCAAAAAATGGGCAGGGTGTGTACAACCAAGACTCTTTGAGACAGTGAAGAGTTCTTAAATCCTGGATGTTCTGTGGAAAATACAGACTGCTATTCTCAATAAGCAATAAAAGCCCAGGTGAAAAACATATGGGCAGAACTATACTGGATCATTTTTTCAGATTGTACAAACTTGGAGCAGACAGCTAATAGGAGGTTGGAGGTGTTACCATCATGTTTTGCTTTTGAACTTCCTTTGAGCTTTCAAATCTACCACGATCACACTGATGTTGTCCTTGCTTCCCTTTTGAATAGCACGGCTTGAGAGCAATTCTGCTGCCGCTTGAGCTGCGGGATCAATCCCTTCGCCCCTTATAGTTGGAAGTGCAACCCCATTCTTCTTGTGCCACATAAGTATTCTCTTTCGAGCCAGGTCGCACACCTCTTCATTTGTCATGACATCCCACAGCCCATCACTAGCTAAAATAAGGCATTCATCATCTTTTGCCCGTGGAAGAAACATCACTTCCGGTTCTGGAATTATCCATGGTTTCAAATATCTGTCACCTGAAACCAACAAGCCAGGTCAGACAAAACGTTTCCCAGAAAATAACAGTTCATACAAGCCTGTTGAATTAGAATGCATTCCTAGCAGCATGAAGTTCCTCACATAAGTCAGCAATAAGCAAACGCACAAAATGTGACATTTCAATATTTTCCATTTGGAAAAGTCAATGGGCAGAATCCAAATAACTTTCCTAACTTGACATTTCAATCACCCCTTTAGCACTTACTTGCAGTTGAATTTAAATAAAATTACTCATGTATAAGTCCTGTGTACTTGGCTATGCCAATTATTATGAATAAAACTTCTTGATTATCTATTAAAGAAATATATTTGAATTTAAATCAAAGCGGAATTTTAGAAACCTTTTCATAAAATAGAGAACTCCAAATAGTCATCCATTTGTATAATGTTCTAATGAAACGATCCTTGACTTCTGCCACTTCCTTTTCACAGCTCTCAAAATTCCGATTGTTCTCTCTCCATAAGCACGACATCAAGCACAACAGAGTAAACTTGAGATTTTCAACCATCCAAATCTCGAATACAAATCACATGGTGGAAGGTGTCATTTTACAAATCTGATCAACATAATAATTATCATCATACCACTACCAATACTTTTTACATTGCCACCACCATAGTCATTGCCACTTCCACGGCCACCGCCTATAACCAACACCATTGTAATACTAATAACCAATCATTGCCATCACCAACACCATCATCTTTGTTACTACAATAACACTAATTTATGATTTTGAAAATATTCCTTCAAACAATGGAAATTTTGATAACATAGCTGATAGTCTCATAAAACTTTTTTATTAAGTAAACTAAAAAAATTCTCTTTCTTTACCAGTAGTTAACGAAAAATATTCTCATCAGCTTTAATTACATCATCTTTAAATTTTAAGAAGATTGTAAATTCTTCATCCAAATGATCTAAAAGAGTGTTTCCCAGGATTTTCTATTCTATTTACAAAAGCAACCCACAAAAGAGTTCGATGTGATAGAACAGAGATTCCTTACACTTTCTAATTCTTTGACAAGGTATGTGAAAGCAGACACCCTCAGGAGCGCAAGAACCAGAAACTAGTAATGAGAACTTAAAAGTTGCTTTCATACATAAACTGCTCAAATTTGGTCCTTTACATTTCCCATCACTCCTCTCCTTATACAAATAAATTTACGTCGAATTCAGCCTCTTCCAATCAGTATCCTAATTCAGCATCCGTCTGAAACTTACACCTCAAGGAGAGTCCCAAGAAACTACTTTGAAGCTCAAGGGCATGCATCACGCCTTACACCACCTAAAGTATCCCCTTCCCACAAAAATAATGACAACCAGAGAAAATAGCGGGGGGTAACTTTTGTCACAACATTGCCATTACTCTGTCTTTTTAAGCAAAAAATTGGACATACCTTTATCATACGTATTAAAACAAAAAATTAACATAAATTGTTCGAGTCCTTTACTATTTCCGGAAGTCACTAACACCTCACAGACCTACCCTTATTTTACTACCTTAAACTATCAAGTAAATATCAGGCAACAGCTCAAATACAGAGCAAATGCAATGCATTCATAAACACTCCAGGTTGGCATCCAAATTGCAAGTGCCACAGAATTGGTATGACCCCCAAAATTATTTCAATGTAACACTGTCATATTGTGATGGGGTTGATCATCTATAACATGAAAATGAAAATTAGCGGACAGCATGGAGTCCTATACCAAAAGTCCAGGTGGTCCGAATATGCTTGTAGCCTTAGTAATACAAACTTGACTATCGCAATGTGCTCACAAAAGCAACCCCTTTCGGGTGACGTTTGGGAAAGTCAGAATCCCCAACATGCAAATGTAATGGCAAAAATTCATGGTGAAGAGGCACGCACCAATTGACCTCGACATTGCAAGAACTCCAAAAACACGATGCCCGTTCCACTGTATGACCTTGCCTCCAGCTGCCTCAATTCTTGCATATTCATCCTCTCGATTTGGCTGAGATAACATCAACAATAAAGTTCTTAAATGGATATCAGTTATTAAATGGATATCAGTTTCCTATATCGATAATTTTTTTTTTTTTTGATAAGTCCAATATTGATAATTACTACAGAAAGACGCAAATTCTATTGGTGGCCTCTTACTTTGTGATCAACTGACAATGCCACTGGTTCTTTCCCACGACATAAAACTGCTCTTGAGTCTCCGCAGTTTGCTACAATGATATGTGATGAACAAATAACTGCAACCACAGCTGTAGAACCAACAGTTTCTGGAGCAACAGGCTCAAGACTAGCTTTTCCTCCAACTTCATCGTCAACCTTAAGAAAACAATCCGTGAATGCTTTCTTCCACTGCTCTTGGCAGTTTGCCTTCATAGTTCCATGAATTAACCCTTCCTTAACAAAATCTATCTCCTCCGCCAAAGTCACATGGATACGATCACGACAGTAGTTTGCAACCTGAAAAAGCAAGCACCTCATGCGACTAAATTACAAGTACGAAGACATTATATCATGATCCGACAGTAGCAAAAACAGTAGAAGAGACACCGAGTAAATGAAGAACATAAAATAAACGGTACCTGAGAGCCTCCATGGCCATCATATACTCCAAAGAAATGAAGAGTCTGATGAGGTAAGCAATTAGTCATGCCATCATTTATCCTGTCGCCAATTAACATTTGAACAGGAATCTTCATAAAACGAGGTACAGCAGCAACTGCATCTTCCATCTCAGGTCTTCTTCCGCACAAAGATATAACTCCCCAAAGAGGCACATAATCCACCTCAAAAACACTGCGGCCTGATGTTCCACTCGCCCTTCTTTCCAGAGGCAACTGAAGAACAACTCCAGATGGATTCGGATCCGGATCCGGATCCGACCCATCAACAATCACAGCAACAGGATCACTCACTATCTCTGTCCCATGAGTTGGTTCCTCTGAATCAGCGGCCTTGGCAATAACATCAACGCCGCATCCGTATAAGCTCTTCTCAGTGTTTATGGAGCTCAGCGTTATCATATCAGAAGCCTCGAGACTCATGATGTCCTCTCCACACAAACTACTGCTCTCACTCCCCACCGAAAAAGAACAAGAGATATCTAGAATCTGATCACCCTCCAATGATAAGGAATCATCTTCCACACTTTCCGTGGCTGTAACGTCATCAGCAGCAGCAACCCAAATACTTCCTTTTTCAGATACGATAGCCACCAAGGAATCCTCTTTCGACGCCATAGCAGCTGCAATACTAACTTCATTTCCCAAATCACCAAAATTGCAATCCCCATCACCACCGGGAACCGTCTCAGCGGCAGCCTTAGTTACAGAATCAGATAGCAAACCCCCTTTTTTGTCCGCCATTAGCTTAAGTCTAGTGACGTCTAAGTGGGTAGCGATGGGTGGGTTATCACAGACCGAGTTACCTACTCCAAATGGTACCGCGACAGCCGGAGACATCTCCTCCATCAATATCCCTATCTAGGTAGCACAAAAAGTTACCTGTCATTTTTCAACTAATCCATTACCTCCCTTTCTGATTAAGAATGATCTAGGAATGTGAATGCTGGGTTTCAACGGAACATTTCCCATGCCTACGAAAATGAATTCAGACCAATAGAGGAAGGAAGTTCAGCTGTATCTTGGAGCCAAATGGAGGTAAAAGTCAAATGGGTGGTCAGATCTGGTCAACAACAACGGATCCCAACTTCCATATATGGAAGTGCCGAGTTAAAACTGAATGGCATAGAACTGTTCAAGCCTTATCAACTTTCTTCTTCTCTGGACTCTTCTTTATCAATCCCCATCAACTACAATGAGAGAGAAACAACCAGAAAGAGAACTTTAAATGGACACATAAAAACCAAAACCACAAAAACTAAAGAAAAAGGAGAGAGAGGTTGGGGGGAGACAACAGAATTAAATTAAATTTGAAACCAACCCATTATCCCCAACAAGAAAGAAAAAGAGAAAAGCGGGTCATGAGAAAGAAGCAAAGAAAGGCAGAGTCCCAAGAATCATAGGAAAACCCTAAAAAGATGGCACCTTTTTTTTCTTCTTCTCAGTTCTCACAAATTACTTGGGTTCCCTACTTCCCTGGATCTGAGGCAACCCATCTCAGCCTCTTCTACTTTACCCAGCCCCTCCTCTCTCTCTCTCTCTCTCTCTCTCTGGGTTGCTTTCTCACTTATTTCTCTGTTCCAGAGACTTTCTGGAAGCCCAGTACTAAATCAAGGAAAAGGAAAAAAAAATAAAGGAAAAAGGATATAATAGAAAGGGTCGGTTGCTCACCACAGAAAACTAACCATACTACCAACGGAAGACTTCATTTTCTTTATATTCTTTTTTCGGTGTTGAAACATGGAAAGAGCAAGAAAGGGAGTGGCAAAGAAAGAGAATAAAACATTAGAAAATTGCATACTTTGTAGAAAAGCAGATTGAAAAAAGAAAAGGCAATAGAGAGAGTGAGTGCTGCGTGAGTGAGAGGGATGGATGCCATGGACAGATGTCAACTCCAGAACAGCATCTTAAAGCATCTCCACCACCCATCACCCATGGCTCCCTCCCTCTTTCCATTCTCCATCCAATCCCAAACTCCCATCACCCAAAAGCGACTTCTCCTACGCCTACATTACAGTATAATTCTAGTTGTATTATACGTGACAGTATAATTCTGACCAAAGGAATACTTAACTCTGTCTTCGTCTAATTCTGACTATGAGCGTACCTTTGGAAAGTCGGTGTAAAAATCACTTTTTTACACACATATTAATGGCATTCACGTAAATTTAGTTGACTAAAATCGAATGGGGCTAGAATTTAGAGTGGGGATTGGAATTAGCATCTCTATTTTGATATGAAAATTGAAACAGATATAAAAAGATTATATAAAGTAAACATATAAATTGATGTGATTTTATTAAATCCGTTAGATTTATTTTATAATAAATAAAATTTTACAATTTAACATATTACATCAAATCATATCAATTTAAAATTTTATTTATTCTTATTGAATATGAAGTTGCGACAATCATAATGCCGATAAGTATTTTTTATTTTTTGAAATATTACTTTTTCATTCAAGTTAGGTGAGTGTATTTTATTTATGATTAAAAAAAAAACTACATTTAAATCACATCATAAACTCTTCTACCGTATATGTTATCTTAAACCGTGTTTCGTGGTTTTTGTTAGATGTATTTTGTTTAGAAAATTGAATCTATTTTCTGGATATAAACTAAATCCTAAACTGTAACATCTCCTCTTTCTTGTGAGACCAATCAATACATGATTTCACCTACTGAGAACATAAGTTTATCATTTTAATTCGAAGATGGAATATAGAATAGAGTCAAACGTTGGAATTCAATACTATTTCTATAACACTGATGTTTGATCTTTCCCATGTTTTGTATATACTCTTGTCAATACAATTTTTTCTAATGAATTAATTAGTATATCTTTGTTCCTTTGTATTAAAAAATAAAAATAAAAAAGGTAAAGTATAATGATGCCAAAAAGAAACGGATAAAAAAAAAAGAAAAAGAAAATGGTAGTTGAATCTATAAAAGTGATCGATTGGCCTTTTTATTTTTTTACATAATGGTTAAGAAAGTAAATATTAATAAATTGATATTTTTTTATTTTTTAAAATATTTAAAGATATATAAAAAGTTATTAAAGAAAAAGAATAAAAAAAATTAAAAAAGTACATTTGCACTTATTTGTTGGATTCTTCGATTGAATTATCGGTTCTTGTAACGCTATCAAAAAAGGAAAAATCTAATTATAAGCGATTCTGCTCACTAATACGTGCATCCATTCAAAAAAGTAGATTTTATTATAAAAAATATTAATTTAAATTTAGAATATAAAGACAACAACATTAGTACGCAGATCGGTATGCAAACTTGTTTGTACGTAATAAAATTTATACAAAAAAGAAATAGCAATATATACTATGATCTTAAGGGTTAAAAATTTAACTAAATTATTATCCAACGGTCCTAAATTTTTTTTAACTATTTTATACATCCTTGAAAGCAAACATCATCATCCAAACGATAAATAATTCATGACATCCATTAAAATAAGGATGATGATGCGTTGAAAATGACAAAACAAAATGGTCGGTTAATTCAATTAATAAATAAATGAAATTGGATAGATTTGAAGACTCTATGTTATTCACTGCTTGCTTATTTTTTTTAACTTCTCTTCAATCATTTGTTGAGTCTTGTAGATAAATCTGTGTACTAATTCCCAAATCAAGATTTCTTAAAATAATCGAATTCTACATGCAAGCTTCATAGGTTCGATGATTCCTTTTTTTTTTTTTTAGCCAATGAAATCCTACTTTTCACATCCACAATCATCACTTCAAAACACTGTTTAAAACTTGCAAAAAAATATATAATTATATAATTATCCACTCAAAAAATTAAATAAGTTAGAAATATAATAGTTAAAAGTTAATTATATTTATAGTCTTCAAGTATACAAGCTCCATATATTCCCTTTTTAAAATATGGATAAATTTGTGACTCGCGTAAAAAATAAATTTTTAATGATAAATCTCACTTTTTTTTCAAATAAAATACATGTGATTGCATACTCTAAAACTGTATCTAGCATCATTCTAGGGCTTGTTTGGATTCAGAGTTGATCTCAACTGATTTCATCATATCTCATTTAATTATTACAATTTTTTCAAATTCTTACATAAAATATAATAAACAATTCAATTTTTTCAAATTCTAAAATAATAATAATATTAAAAAATAATATTCTAATAATATTTTATTAAAATTTCATCTTAACTCACTATCTAAATCTTATCTAATTAAAAATTAAGAGGAAGGAAGTGTCCTCTCCCTTGCCGGTGACAAGCTTACAAGCCCTAACAAAGCCACATAGAGTGAGGAAAGGCCGTCGCATCACAAGGGGAGGTGGTTCCATCCCGCCCCGCCCCCTCTCTTGCAATGGGATGGCCGGATGCGCCTCCCGTGTGGTGAGGCTACCGCAACCCCAAAAAAAAAAAAAATCTCCGAAAGCATTTATTCATAATATTTTTCCCTTCATTTATGCATGCAAACGATTGGGAAAACATTTATTTATCGATGAAGGCAGACAAACATTGCAACTACCGATCCTTCTCATCCAAATTATGATTCCAATCAAGAAGAGGACCTTCGAGGCCTTAAAACATCCTCGTATGCTAGATTTCACACCTAGAGCAATGAGAATACAAAGAGGGCATGCATATTATAATTTGACACCTCAAGAGCCATATATCCCGAGACAATATATTTCAGTAGCTCGTTTTTTCTGAAATGAGATAAGATGGTTTTAAATGAACATTGAATAAAATATTATTTTTTAATATTATTATTGTTTTAAAATTTGAAAAAATTGAATTGTTTACTATATTTTATATGAAAATTTGTGAAAGTTTATAATTATGACATGAGATGAAACCGTTTTTATATCCAAACGAGGTCGTAAGTAAGGAGCAGGCATGCATATGTCATTTTGTTACCATGTGATCTTATTTTTATGGTAAATACTATCTATCAATTTTTATTCAATTAAATTACCTCAAGGACATTTAGATATGACAAAAAAATAATGATAATATATCTATAAAATTACGATGAGGAAGTTCAAGACATCACACCGATTATGTACATTAGTTTTTTACAGCGATGAAATATGACTTGTAAAAATCGTTTCCACTTAAAAGGATTCGAAACTTAGGCTGTGTTTGGACAACGAGAAGTGTTGAGAAGTGTTGAGAACTGTTGTGAATAGTTGTGAGTAGAGATTGAAGTGAGTTTGTGGGTCCCATTGAAA
>QEOT01006836.1:5002-80169 GCA_003123785.1 Pterocarya stenoptera
AGTACTGAAATGAGCACTGTACATAATCATTTTTTAATAAGAAACAATGAGAAATCACAATACATATGCACATGCACAAACATCAACATACATTCAAAGCCTTTCCCAAGCTAGTGCAGCAATAATTTCAGTCTTTTGTACATTTTATTCATGTAAAAAGTTGAATAATACCCGCAGCAAGCCAACAAGCCCCCATTTACATATAGAAATTCCAACATATATAGACACACACACACAGAAATCTGATAAGTATGCTCAATATAATTTTATACTCAAAGAACTGCTAAAAGCACTCACAGCAAGATGCAGCATGAATCTTAATCATGGTAGAGTTCAATGAACATACAAGTACCTTCAAATTTATTAATTACATAACATAGCTATCCAAAATACTATCATGGTATGACCTACAAAAACATTTGAGAAGAAATAACACTGATGCAAAACTACTAATAATGTCACTTAAGCCGTTTCTCAAAGAAGAAAAAACAATTAATGCCACATGAGCTTAATAAGTGCATACGGCATTGAAATTGGACAAAAGATAGATGGTTCAAAGCCGTAGGAATTACAATAGACTGTAATCACATCAGACATGTTTAACAAGATCGTTGAGTCGAACTTAAAGACCGAAATAAATAAACAAATATCTGAGGAGAAAATTCCCTCTGCAGAAGCAAGAAGCTAAGGACAGCAGCTAATATAGCTACATCAATTTTTGTGGAGTGCAACATCACCATGGCCAGGTCCTTTGTACCCACTATCGGGGAGTAAACCACCGATATATGAACCCGACCACTAGAACCATGTGTCATATAATCCGATGGATCTCCAGGTGTGAAATTGAACCCAGACTGTTTTTGTCTACAACATATAGCACATCGATTACCACATTATAGGAAAGAAAATTCGTACCAAGCTTTGTTCCAACAAGAACTATTGGGACACCAGGTGCATAATGCTTCAACTCCGGAATCCACTGTAAGAGAATCCAGTGAAAGCAGAATTTGTCAGAACATTAAAAATTTCTCATCTCAAAGGTATTCTTTGCTTTTTTTAAAAATAGAAAAAAGAAAAAAGAAAAGAACTAGTCCAACAAAATTCTCACCTTCTTAGAAACATTTTCAAAACTGGCCTTACTAATGAGAGAAAAGGCCAGAATGAAAACATCTGCGCCACGATAACTCAAAGGTCTTAACCTATTATAGTCCTCCTGTCCTGTTTTACATAAGTATTAAATTCAGACTCAGTAAATATAGACTTATAGACAGAAAATGGTGACTTTTGCAAACCTACCAGCAGTATCCCACAACCCCAGGTTAACAGTGCTCCCATTGACAACCACATTCGCACTGAAATTGTCGAAAACAGTAGGCACATAATCCTGTTTCCCACAAAATGTCAATAGTTATAAAGGTCCCCGCATTGCATTAAGTCTCCGTTTGGATAGTGAAAGTGTTTTATCTCATCTCATCTCATCATCACAACTTTTCCAAATTCTTACACAAAATATAATAAACAATTCAACTTTTTCAATTCCCAAAACAATAATAATATTAAAAAATAATATTCTAACAATATTTTATTCAACTTTCATCTTATCTCAACTCACTATCCAAACGGCACCAAACTTTATAACATGTGCATGAAAAAACAAATTGGTGAAATGATATTGCAGATGTACTTCAATTTGTTTGGCGGGGTGAACATAATGCAGAAAGATATCAAAATTGAAAATTAATAAAAAGGACATGCATTTGAAATGAGAGGTTTCAAATATTGTTATCAGACCACAACTTTTAATGAACAGACAGATTCTAAATCCAGATCAAAACCATGCAAACCAAATCTTAAAGAAATTCATTACTCACTTCCAACTTGAAAGCCACACATAACAAAGATAACATCTTTGACTAATTAAGCCAAACGTTGGTATAAATGAAATAATCATATACCAACATTTCAATGCCTTTACCTAGTTGAGCTGAGGATAGATAATACATGAACCATAAACTCTCATTTTGATTTGCACTCCGTCCCTACGTATAAACCATTTTTAACCAAATTTAAGCCTCTTTATTTTCTTTTCTCTCATTCTTGTTTTCCAAATAAACCAATAACGGCATAAAAACCAATCAAATTTCGTTTCTAATCATATTTCCCGCAGTAGAACACGAAACTAAACACAAAGAATGAAAGAAAAAATAACCTAACATAATCATGGCCCCAGAATTATACGAAGATACAAAGAATCGGAACTCACCGTGGGGAAGGTATTGCTGGTATAGGAAATAAGCAAGCAAGTTTTACCCACAGCTCCGTCACCGACCGTGACGCACTTAATAAACCTCGAAGCGCTCATTTTCTTTCAGTAATTTAATTACAAGTATAAATATTATATGTGAGCCTCAGATCTTTCACCTGAGGACCTGATCACACGGATACACACACGACACACCCCCTTAATCTGGAACCTCTACTGCGTCTTCTTGTTCTTGTTCTTCAATCACATGCATGTACGGAAAAAAGAAACAGAGAAATTTTCAAGACAACCCAAAAACAATGAACAAATTATCCTAAATTTAGAAATGCAAAGAACAATTAAAAGAAAAAGCACCGTGTGAAATGAAGGGGGGAGTGGAGGATTCGGAGCCCCAACCCTAAAAATGAGGGGAAGTGAGGGGATTTTGGTTGAAACAACTGAGAGAGAGAGAAAGAGAAAGAACCATTAGAATTGATGGCCGGGAAATAATGCCGTTGAAGCGTTCGTTAAGAGCACCAATATTGGCCAACAAACTACTCACTACCGGCGCCATTAATCCGGTCCGGTAGTGACTACCCCCAACCCTCGCGCCAAAGGCTTTTCTTGTCTAAATTTTAATTTATTATTTCCATTTTGAGTCATGCTTTATATACCACGAGACCCTCTCTCTCTCTCTCTCTCTCTCTCTCTCTCTCTCATGCGATTTAAGGCATAAAAATTTAATATGATTTCATTATTATAATTTTTTAATTTTTTTATATAAAATATAATAAATAATTTAAATTTTTCAAATACTTTTAATTTTTATATCAATTCATCTCTTCAAACTCATTGTATTTTTTAACGCACGCAACTTTTTTTAACACAATATCTATAAATACAATTTTATGCAACATTATACGTGTAATATATTGGCACGTCAATTGCAAAAAGGGCAAAAAACATTGGCTGCCATTTTAATTTTTGAGAGGTGGTAAGAAATTTCAATTAAAAACCTCTAGTCATCTCTCAAGGTGCTATCATCAGTTGTCCGATCGAAGATGAGTGGTCCCATTTGGTTGTTAAATTTATCTGAGTTTAATTCAATTTAGTCTAATTTTAAGTTATGTCTAACATCTAAACACTCAATTCTCAAATTATTAAACTCATCTCAATTCAAAATCTCTTTATACGTAGGATCCACAATATTTTTCAATTCAACACTTCTTTACATATAGAACCTACAACATTTTTCAACTTTTTATAAATACATCTAAACTCATCTTAACATCTAAACACATTTAAGCTTCATTTGGTTAGTCAACTGAGTTGAGTGCGGTTTATTTTTAAACATCATTTGACATCTAAACATTAACCAAACTGCATCGGGAATAAGTTTAATGGGCTGGTACTGTATATTGATTTAATTGGTTTGACTTGTGCTGTACATTCTGCAGTGGGCTAGTGCTGTACATTCTGCAGTGGTGGAGATCCTGCAAACCGAAGCTGGAAAAAAAAAATCATGTTTGTCCATTTTGCCCTTACTTAACTTGAGATGAACGGCTGCAAGTGCAGCTTGGAGAAAGCTTTTTGTCTTTTACAAATTTGACGTCAGCAATATATTTTTCATATGTCAAATGAACAGTTAAATTTAATGGTGGGTCCCATTTATTTTACAATTTATTATAAATATATCTAAACTCATCTTAATATTCAAACACATCTAAACTCATTTTAAGTGGATCTCATAAAACTCACTCACCCATCTCAACTCACTACTATTCATAAAAAACTCAACTCAGCTCAACATCCAAGCGCAGTCTTAAACTCATGTTAGGTGGATCCCACAAAATCCACTCTACCATCTCAACTCACTATTATTCATAAAAAACTCAACTCAGCTCGACATCAAAACGCAACTTGAAATAGGCTTATTTGAGAGAGGTCACATAGGTGGTCGGGCCACTCCAACGAGTCGCCGCACTAGACAAAGAACTTTTAAAGCCGTTTAGATAATGGATTGAGATAAAAATTAAAAATTGAATAAAATATTATTATAATATTAATTTTTAATATTATTATTATTTTAGAATTTGAAAAGTTGAATTGTTTATTATATTTTGTGTAAAAAATTAAGAAAAAATTATAATGATAAGATAAGATGAGATGAGATAAGATGAAACATTTTTTATATCCGCCTGATTTGAATAGTAAAACCATTGCAACTTATTTCATTTCATCTTCTCATTACAACTTTCTGAAATTTTCAAATAAAATATAATAAATAATGTAACTTTTTCAAATTATAAAAAATAAAAAATAATATTCAAATAATATTTTATTCGACTTTCATCTCATCACATCTTATATCAACTCCGTATCTCAACTTTTAACAATATTTTAATCATACAGCTACATGACGAATCAAAAGGAAGTTGGGGGCTTGGGAGACCATAGAGCAGTTTTTAACCAGCTACGTTCTGGGATGATCCTTTAGTGAAAATGGGACTTGTACAAATTGCGGTCATAGATGCGGGAAGCCGAAAAGTGCAAGCTGAAATTCTTATTCGTTGGCAGCGAATGACCCATTGAGGACAAGGGTGTTGATAAGGGAGAAACAATGTTATAGAACTGAACAAAGGGACATGATATGTATGGAGAGTAGATGTTTGGATATCTTAAATGCTCCGTTTGGATGTACAAAATAGCTGAATGCACTTTACTTTTAAGCTGCTTTGGACAACCAAACACATAAATGAGTGCAGTTCAACTTGAACTCGTTGACTGGGCCCTGCGTAAATAGCGCCGGCAACTATTGAAAAGGACTTTATGGTTCTTCAGACATGAGCTGACAATTGACATCGACTGGACAATGCATTTCAAGTGCATTACTCATTGACATGTGTTATTTGGCCCCACAACTCAAACCCATAGAATGACATTTGTTCCTTAATCCTTGCACTAGAATGGTGTAGAAAACTTTTTCTTTTTTTTTGGCAGGTTCGGCGTAGTGGGGTGACAATAATGTCAGTAAACAGTAGATATTTATGGTGGGTCTCAATAATTTTATAACTTCTCATAAATATATCTAAAGTCATCCTCACATCCAAACACATTTTAAACTCATCTTAAGTAGGTTCCACAAAACTCACTTAACCATTTTAACTCATTACCATTCATAAAGAACTCGGCTCAATTTAACATCTAAATACAGCCTAAAAGATACTCAAGAATTCCTCTGCTCTTCTTTGAAAAGGGCAGACTCCCCAATGACCTAGGCATAAATATTTGGCTTCAAAGAGGAGTTCGAGAGGATAGGCCACCTCTGAATTTCTTATATGCCTGTTATCCTTATATCTTCTTTTCTTTTTTCCTATTTTTTTATACATGGAGAGGGAGAATTCGATCGCTGGTTCTCTTAGTAAGAAATCAAATATTGCCAATTGATCCAAATGATCTTGGCACTCTTCTTTTAAGTTCCAATATAGGAAACAATAGAAAAAAGAATTGATATGTTTCAAAGGCTAGCATCGCACACCAACTTCACAAACTTCGTTTTACTCGATGGATAATATATAAGAATAAAAATAATTTGATGTACAGTCACATTTATTCCTCGTCATTTCCATATAGGCTTGCAAGGAACTCATAGCTTATTGCTTCCAGATTAAATAGGATCGTTGCCCCGGGGGATTATACAACACCAAACTGCTGCACCAACTTCCAGCTACTTCAGACTCGCTAAAAAAAACACACGAAAAGATCTCTAAATTAAAACTTGGATGCCGAAGGACTAACTGACTAATGAATTACTAATTGGTAAAGCTCTTGCCGACAGACTTTAGGAAGACCAGGAGCACAAAAAGAAAAATACAGGCTAGTCCAGGGTAATCGGTACCTGGTACAAAAATTGCACACAGCTGAGACCAAAAGCAGCTTCAGATATTGAGTCACGACTTACAAAATGCACGGAGTGTTTCATCCAGGGCCTTTCTATCATAATCACCGGTAAAAACACAATTGCCTAGAGGACCTTTTAAAAGGATCAGCCTCAGTAGCCCATCAGCTACCTTCTTATCAACCTGCCATACCAAAAGGACAGAGGCATTATGGATGAGACAAACCAATCTCAGCTGCAATTTATAATGGCGGCCTCACTATCTTACCGCCATAACAGACTTGAACATTTCCACCGTCATGGTGTTGGGAGGAGTAGTAGGCAACTTAGCCTGCTGTAGAATGTCGCGGGCTCGCTTCACAATAGAATCATCAATCCAACCAAGGCGATATGACATGTCAACAGCCATGACCTGAAAATTGGAAAATAACCTCCTTTAACATAAACGTGGGACATAGGAAGAGCAACGCCTGGTATGGAGAGAGCACAATACCATGCCAGCAGCAACAGCTTCTCCATGGAGCCACTGTCCATAGCCAAACCCAGTTTCTATTGCCTAGAAAGATGTGGCACATGACGAGAAAGGATTAAAAAAAGGACCTACTTCTGACGGGAAAATACAGATAAAACTGATATCCTTACAACGGCCTAATTACACATATATCTCAAATAATAATAATAATAATTATGATTATTAATATAAAATTTGATTCATACGTTCAAACTGTAAAAGGTATACTGATAAATTTTACAAGCTGGAATCCACATGTTAATATTAGTTGCACATTGCACAGAGGAGAGACAGGAGGCCAAGCAGGCAATTCCCTAGGATGACTCCAACCAAAGCTTTATAGAACATAATAACCCAAAACACAAGTAATTATATAAGATCTCACCCATGCAAGTAGACAACATAGAATGCGGTCAATGATTAGCACGAGAAACATCCACATCACAATCACTCAATCATAAGCTAAAATAATTCCCTCTACTACTTTTCGGATTCCATTAAAATTGATAAAGAAGACCAGAGTAATTTAACGAGTGTGATACCCAGAATACTTAATTAAGCCAACATCAGAGAGGTCAATTTAAAAAAAAAATGTCAGTGGATTGACCATTGTTGGGCATCTATGGTTTCTACAGACATTTGTTTTTTTTTACGCAATTCTATATCGTCAGGTTGGTTAAAGATTTTTTAGCCGACAATGGTTAAATTAGATCCTGGTGAGAGTGCCTGAGGCAGAGGTGAACCGGCCCAACAAATCACCAACAGCAACAGCATGTGCATGATTGGTATCCAACCTCAAGTTCTACCCCATCTAAGAAACATCATCAACATCAGCAGAGTACGAAAGCAAGATTAGTTTGTCTCACTTGATAGAATCCCCCAAAAACATGCATACTACTTTGAAAAAACTTTACATCTTTTCTCAATCCACTCCAGTGAAATGCAGTGGCGCAACTCTGCTAACTCATATTTATTAGAGTTACAGATTAGTTGAGTCAAAACAAATGCTCACATAAACTAGAATTGCTCCGCATAAAGCTTGCAGTTGTGCAAGCTAGAATAAATACTATTAACCGATAACTCACATGGCCAAATGTATGTCCCAAGTTCAGTGTTGCCCTCAGTCCACTTTCCTTCTCATCTAGGGACACGACCTCAGCCTTGTTTTCACATGATCGTTTTATAGCATAAGTCAGTGCACTGGGATCCCTGCAATGAACTAACCCATTATATTCATACATGATTGTTCTGTATAAAGAGAGTAAAAGACATAATAATTGCACAAATGAGCAAGCATGTCTAAAAAATTAAAAATACAAAAAGTAGCCTGCAATATGCAGAGAAAAGAGAGCATAAGCCAAAATGCACTATAAAGCTACACTAGAACAAAATTAAAATAAAATATAAACATTCCAAAGGCCTTAAAGAACCACCAATATTCAGAATGCCTTTTTGAACAAGTTTTGCCAATGTTTCATGTCCCACGAGATGTTTTATTTTCATGAAAATACTCAAACAGGTCATTGTCATAGGTTGGAAGTTTTTTCCCTTATTGTATTTATACCTAGCCATTAATGCCTGCATATTTTTCTCCTGCCACTCAAAAAATTCAGCATCCCGGATAAGCCCAGATTTTATAACCTCAGCAAGCCCCGATGCCAGTTCCCTATCAGGCAACGTGTTCAATGTGTCTGTGTCTATAAGTACACATTGAGGTTGGTAAAAGGCTCCAATCAAGTTCTTCCCAAGGCGATGGTTTATCCCAGTTTTGCCACCAACAGAGGAATCCACCTGAAAAAAAAATACCATTAAAAATATACAATAATGAAGGAATTAAAAACATTAATGTGAATATTTGAGGGGGCCAAAAATAAATTAAAGAACTTGGCAGACCTGAGCCATCACTGTTGTAGGAATCTGAATGAAATTAACACCACGGAGAAAGGACGCAGCAGCAAAGCCACACATGTCACCAATCACGCCACCTCCAAGGGCAATAAATGTACAACGTCGGTCCAATCGTGACTCAATGGCCTTGTCAAAGATTTTCATAAGAGTATCCTATTGGATAAAATATGCAATTAATTGATTAATGGAACATCCATTACACCCAAGCACAAAAGTCAATTTCAAACCTCAAAATACTAACCATGTGCTTGTATTTTTCACCATCTGGTAAAATAACACTCTCAACTGATACATTTGGGTTTCCCTTAGTTAAAGCTTCAACAACCTTATTCAGGTAGAGGGGTGCTACTGTGTCGTTAGTGACCACAAGAACTCTCTTCCCATGAACATGCCTATAACATAACAGTCAACTGATTATTGACAAATCTGCAATAAAAAAAATGCAATCTTCTCTAAATATTAAAGCAAGTTGGGTCCGTCAGCTGATTTTGCATTCACTGCACGAAAACTTCTAAAAATGCACTATAATATTTCTAAAGAACTTCTAAAGAGAGCATAAGCCAAAATACACTATAACATTTTAATATATTATTAGATGCTACCTTTTTTTTTTTTTTTTTTTTCAGAATAGAAGGATCTTTCGGTTCTATGAAAATCCAAATAATAATTCAAACCAAAGTAACAAATTCAAGAAGCATTAACAGGTGTTCGACCTAATTCATAGTGATTCCACACATGATATTAACCAATTCGCTCAGACATAACGAGACTTCATTTTTTTTCTTCCTTTTGTCTTGGTTTGTTGCACTTGTAGCGGGAAAGCAGAACGCAGGAATGTAACACGAAGATTGAAGAAAACTATTAAATCAAGTATTTTCTCAACATAGACATCAATCAATAGAAATAAGTATAATCAAGGAGTAAATTTTGATTAATTGAAATACCTCTGGAGAAGGTGAGGTTGATCAAGAAGTCCCGATCCGATGTAAATCGGGTAGCTGCGGTCGCCCAAATTGACGTCCACAGTTGTTGGAGCTATAGGATCTTTCTTAGCCACTGATTGGTCCATAACCTGAGCCAAACTCGCGCGTATCCTCGCCGACCTCGCTCCTCGTTTCGCACTCGTCACCGAGCCCCCTCCCAGGCTCAAACTCAACTCGGTCGAACCCGGAGAAACAAACGACGACCGGAGGGAGACCGAGTTAAGAGGGTTCTGAACGCGAAGGAAGAAGTCGGCCGAGTCGTTGGGTTTAGGGAAAGCGGAGCCCCCGTTGGGTTTGGATGAGACGGAAACAGAGAACGGATTCGCGGTTGCAGCCATGGGCTCTGTTCCGGGCTTAGAGGTTGATGGGAGAGAGAGAGAGAGAGAGAGAGAAGAGTTTAAGTATGCGCTCGTTCGTCCGGGTGAGGTGGGATTTTTGTGAAAAAAAGAGAGGTAGGTGAAGCGGGCGATTGGTTAAGGACGCTCGGACGCGGACCTACTTGTCCTCTTCCAGGGGAGTCACCTGTCGGCCGTCGTCTTCTTCCTCCCCCCAAGTTCCAAGTTCCAACTTCCAACCAACCTCCCATGAATAGACTTGGAAAGTTTGATAGCATCTGCAGTTCTGCCACCAAATTTCCCGTACCAAAATGTCAGTTGTGTTGCTAGTGGTACAGACGTGAGATCGAGTTGGAGCTTATCGGGCATCATCTAATTATATTTTGGATGGATATTAGATAATGACGTCTGTGCAATTAACGTTAGATATATAGATAAATTTTCATTCCACATGCATTTTGGGAAAGAAAAATAATCAACTATAAACAATTTGATGTTTTTATATGGATTTTTTTTTTTTTAAAGATCTTCTACTAAGCTTTTATATCCTAAATTATAAACTAGTTTTCTTTAATAAAATATCTCTATATAGTTTATATGCACATATATTAATGATTATATTCAAATAATTCAAGCAATGCAGATTTATTAAGAACATAATATTCTCTTATATTTTTAAATACTAGCTTAGAATCACATGTGCAATGCATGTGACTGATCCCCACAAGAAGAAAAATGCTCCCAACCCTAACAAGCATCATGAAAAGTGAGCACCGTGAAGGAGCTTGATGCTCGCCACCTCTATAAGCATTGTGGAGTGGGGAAGTGGTCATCTCCCGAGCAAGCACAATGGAAAACAAAAGAGGTCGCCACCTTTACAAGGATCAAGGCAAGAAAATTGCTTACCACCTTGATGAGCAACGCAGAGAGGGAAAGTGCTTGCCCCTAGACAAGCAACATGGAGAGCAAGAAGGGAAATAAAGTGCTCACCACCCTGGCGAGAATGAGGCAAAATGTCTATACCCCAAGCTGGCACTACGAGAAGTAAAGTGCCCACCACTCATGCGCACCCCACGGGGGCAAAATTTCTCGTCACCTCGACAAGCACCTTGGATGAAGCACAATGCTTCTCACCTTGGCGAGTGTCGTAAAGGAGTATGAAGCTCACCACCTCAACTTGTGGAGAGGGAAAGTGTTCACCCCGAAGCTAGCAACATGGAGAGGAAATGTGCTCACTATCCAGGAAAGCATCATAGGACTAAAAGTGCTCGCCAACTCTGTTAGCACCAGGAAGGAACATGGAGCTCGCCACCTCAGTGAGCACCACGAGATGTAAAATTCTTATCTCCCAAGCAAGCATGTGCAGAACAAAAGTGCTCGTACCCCAGGTGAGCACCACATGAGCTAAGGTGCTTGCCACCTAAGCATGCACTATGGGAGACAAACCACTCACCAAGGTGGTGAGCACCGTGAAAGAAGATGAAGCTCACCACCTCGGCGAACGATTTGGAAAAGGAAAGTGCACACCGTTTTAGTGGGCAAAATGGAGAACAAAAGTGTTCGCCACTAAGCACCAGGAGAGTTTAAGTGCTTGCCCCTAGGTGAGCACCATGGAGAGCAAAATTGTTCACCACCCAACCAACACCACGGGAGCTAAAGTGCTCTCAACCTCAGCGAGCAACATGGAAATGAAACGTACTCTCTACCTAGGTGAGCACAATGGAAGGCAAAGTGCTCATACCTCAGGCGAGCACTACATAAAGCAAAGTACTTTCCACCTAGGCGAGCACTACGGGAAAACAAATGTTCATCACCTCGACGAGCACCATGGAGTGCAAAAATACTCACCTCTAAGTGTGGTGCCCCATTCCTTAATAAAGAACCCACCAAGTATCAGTAGTGCCAAGAGTGCCAGCCAGTTGAAAATACCCTAGATATAGATCGGTAATAGACGTGCAATTTTCACAAGGAACACACGTGTAAGCAAAATATACATGTATATGTGTATCGCATCATAATAAGTAAAGGTTTAGTCAAAGGGTCTTGTTTGGATAGCAAAGTCCTTCCAAGTCCTTCCATCTCATCTCAATATTCAAACACTACAAACACAAACATTTTTCAAGTTCAAATTTTTAACTTTTTTATCTAATCATTACCTAATCATTACAACTTCCTCAAACTTTCAAACAAAATACAAAAAATAATTCAAAATTTTCAAATCCCAAAATAAAAATTATATTCTAATAATATATTTATTTTATAATATTTTATTCAACTTTTTCTCTCATATTTCAAAATCCCATAAAACATATTAACTCAAACATTTTACTACTATTCACAAACCATTTCATCTCACTTTCCAAACAAGGCCTAGCTATTTGTACCAAAGGTCTAAACCGGAAAAATCGTTTATCCATTAAACATGAATATCCACATGTCATTGTCACTTCCCAAATAATATTACATAGCGCCAACTATTCATTACTTACATTCAAGTATAAAAACTAGATATGATTTGTCGCTTGACTAAATAATATATCTCTAAAAATACAAACAACCATTAATGGAGACAGGTCTCCAACACTATCACTCGAGCAGGGTTGGTCATTCTTCCTCAGGTACCTTATCTGGTGCTATGTCTATATCAAAGTCTACGGTTTCAATGAACGAAACAATATGTAGGTTAAAGAGTTATAGCAAAACTACTAATGAGAGACAATGCAAGGATGCAATGCACTGATTCATGTAAAAGACCTATTAACACATATATTTATGCGTGGAGAGGAATCACTCTCTAAGCAGTAACACATGTATTCATAGTTATAGTTAGAAACAACTCTCTGAATAAAACACAAGTATATAAGTATGGCGATGAATCATCTTCTGAGCAAATTTTAACTATACATATTTATCACTGAGGTGTTGAATCACCTTTTTATCAAACACATGAAAATCATCATATCTCATCATATAAATCTAGCAAGGAATTACTCCACCTTTAGACTTGATGAATCACTCAACCAAGCCAACGCACAAACTGATTTGCCAATTTCAAACCATTCGACACAGGGAACCACTCCACCCGGTCACACACACCAAAACACATATGACCAACCCGGGGAATCTCTTTACTCGTCTATCAAGTGAGGTCAATACTAAAACATTCCATCCCGATCATAACGAGAACTCTTTCTACCTGTAAGAAACTCATGACAATGTGTCGTAGGAATGGCACTAAGATTCCTTTACCCGTCCATGATGATTAACACACAGTAAGATTCACGCACCCGAAAATCACATCAACATCAATCCTAACCATTCAAACTCAGTATTTCAAAATCACAGTAATTCATAAACATAATGAAGATGTATATTATTTTCATGAAAAATAAATGAGAAAGTTACATAATATGTAAAGCTAAATCTTACAATATGCCTACAACATTTACCCCACATTTTCAGTAGTGTCTTATAAGCTAACCTACCTCAATAGTATTTAAAAAACTACGGCGGCTTTGACCCTGCTCCTCCCATCACTCCCTTTGAAGCAACTTACTTTCTTTGAAGAATCTGACTCCAAAGAAGCTCAAACACCCATGATCTCAAAAGTGAGATTTTGTCCCTTGTCCAATCCCTTTTATAGGGCGGGACCATCAGGTGTCATCTTGACATACTCCTAACTCCTAGTGTGCTTGAATAGGAGCCCTTTAATCTCTGTCGTCTATTTATAGGATGACAGAGATAGACTGATGGGACAAGATACACACATTCTTGCGGCTTGCCTTAGGTCCAATATGCAATCCCTCTAGAAATAAGGATCTCTCACATGGTACTAGTCTATACCTATGAGTTCAGACTAGGGGTGAGCATCGGTCGGTTCGAACCGAGAAAATTGGACCGGACCGGTAATTTTGAACCGAACCAGACCGGACCGAATTTGGTCCGGTCCGGTCCGGTCCAATTTTTTTTGGACCGAATGAATTCAGTCGGTCCACGGTCTAGTTGTTTTTCGGACCGGACCGAATGTATTTCTATATATTTTTTATATATAATTAATTATACATATAATTATACTATATTATAATTAAGTATAGACTATTAATACTATTATATATTTATATAGTTATACTAATGGTTATATTAGTTTAGTTATACTATATTATAGTGATTTATTATAAGTTATAAGTTTATAAGAAATTATAACTATATTATATATTAGTATAAGTTATAATGATTTAGTATAGTTATAAGTATAAACTATAGACTATAGTTATACTTATACAATTATACTTATACTAAATTAGTAATATTTCTAATATATAGCTATAGCCTATAGCCTATACTATATTACTAATAGTCTAATACTTTATACTAATACTATTATATAGTTATACTAATAGTTATATTAGTTTAGTTATACCATATTATAGTGATTTATTATAACTATATTATATATTAGTATAAGTTATAATGATTTAGTATAGTTATAACTATTAACTATAGACTATAGTTATACTTATACAATTATGCTTACACTAATATTACTAATATATAGCTATAGCCTATACTATATTACTAATAGTCTAATACTTTATACTAATACTATTGTATAGTTATACTATAATTGTCATTATAGTATTAGAATCATAAATTATACTATAGTTATACTTATACTAATATTACTAATATATAGCTACACTATATTACTAATAGTGTAATACTTTATACTAATACTATTATATAATTATACTAATCACTATAAGTCTATCACTATATATATTTAGTATCAATGTATTAATATATTCTTTAATGTATTACTAATATTATTAAGTATTAAGCGTTATAGTATAAATTATAATATATGTATAATTTATAAATTTATAATAGTATGTATAATTAAATATTTTATTCTTATTTATAATAGTATGTTAAGTATGTATCTTTCTTAATTATGGATATAATATGTATGGATAATTGAATTATTCATGCTTATTGCTTGTGCTTCATATACAAAATGTTAAAAGTTGTATATGGCTCATTATGCATTAACATACTTTAAGTTAGTAATAAATTAATAATTAACATCATCCATAATATAATTTTTATCTAATTTATTATCATTGACCATATAAAATATTTTTTTTATTGAGTTTGTTACATAATCCACATTAATAAGTCACTTAGTTTAATTTAGTATTGTAAATAATTTTTTTTATTAATTGATTTAAAAAAAAAAAACAGGCCGGACCGAATGGACCAGACTGGACCGGACCGATAGCTACTGGTCCGGTCCGGTCCCCTTAGGTGTTCGGTCCGGTCCAATTGATGGACCGAAAACCTTCGGTCCATCGCCGAACCGGACCGTGTGCACCCCTAGTTCAAACGATATGACCTGTAAAGTCCAATTTTTTTTTTTTTTGCAGACTCATTTTAGGTTTGACCTTTCAGGTGGAGTATAGGCCCCTGTGTACTACATTGCCGCCTTCTGAGCATTTCCATATTATCTCGAAAAGCCCTTACATCCATATGGGTCTTGTCCTTAACAATTGCTTACCTTATGCCTGTAACTCGCCCTTCACCCAAGCTACCAGCCTCTTCAACTCTTTATTCTCACCTTTATAGGGTTAGCACCTTTTCTTGCTTAATTGGTTTCGGGTGAGAAGTTCTTTGTTTCATCCTGTGGTGAGGTGTGTCAGCCAAGCTTTCTATATAGTGCAGCTCGCCTAGCTAGACTAACGACACTTTGTTAGCCTTGCTACCTCATTTTCCACCTTCTCAATGAAATGTTCTCTTATTTGCCTTTCCTTTGTCTTCGAAAGGTGGTATGTTCCCTTGCACTGTCATAGTCCTCACACTAAGATGAGCACCATGGAGAGTAAAAACACTCACCACCCAGGCGAGCACCATGGGTGGGTTTGGACACATGGCGCTGCCGTGGTCCATTCCTAGGCTGATCTGGACCCACGTTGATGTTGTGATCCATCCCTCAGTTGATCTAGATGCACGACGATGTCGTGGTCCATTTCTTTAAGTAGATGTGGACCCCAAATAGTGTCGTGGGTCTTTACATGGGTTGATATTGACACAAGGCCCTATTGTTGCCATGGATTTCCACACCGCCAAATGCTTCTTGCCTACCTAATTTTGAATAGCAACCATCACCACCTCTCACCCTCGGCATTCTCAACCAGTTTTTCACGACCCAACATTACTACTCTCATATGCTCTTGATTGTGTGATGCTTTCAGGGAGTGAAAAGGAAGAGAAAAATAAGCGACTATATTTTTTATGTTGGAGGAAACAACAAATGATAAACTAAAATTAGTGTTGCTTCCGAATTTTAGAGTAATGTTACATACAGTCGTGGATTTAAATAAGTATACATTTAAGATGTCTCCATTACAGATAATATTATAAGTAAATAAGTAACAAAGTTATTTGGATTTATACAAGCTTATACAAGTATAGTCAAGTTTTATATGAATTGTATTTTTTTAACAATGGTTCATAATTTTATATTCACGAAATAGAGTAGTCAAGTTAAACTTAAATTTTACCAAGCCAGTCCATGGAATAATCTTATTTATTTATAGCCTTATGCTTCACCATGAGCAAATGGGTCGCTGACCTCCTCTGCCGCTCCTTGAAAGCCCTATCCAAGAATGGTAAACCACTTCCAAGCTGGCCCTTTCTACGTAGTTAGAATGCTATGCACATGGCTTTTTTGAGAATAGTTAGATGTGTAAAGCTTCCTTATGGTATTTCTCATTTAACTTTTGTTGAGAATAAGTAGTCTATATTCATCGTGCTCTGCTCTCAACTCCCCCTTTGTGACTCTTTGGTGAACCCTCCTCCCCCATTCAACAGAAGTCATGTGATCTCGCATTGCTTGATGGATTCTAAACCTTTGGCATATATGGTCTCCTCCCAATGGTTTTGGGAAAATAGACCACTTAAACAATTATGACTCACTTTGAGACACAGCAACAAGAGCTCTTTCTGATATTTAGAGTATTTTAGATTGCGAGAGGGAGGAAAAATTGAATAAAAATATTTAAAGTTAAAAAATTTTTTGAATATAATTTTTGTTTTGAAGTTTGAAAAATTGTATTAATTTTTTGTGTTTTATTTTGAAGTTTGTAAAAATTGTATTTATTTTTGTATTTAAGTAATGATTGGGTAATTATTAGATAAAAAAAATGAAAAGAGTTTTGTGTTTTGAATGATATTTGAGAATGAAATTATGAGAATTTTAAAAATTCTTATAGTGTCCAAACTTACCCTAGAGTAGTCTTCACACCCAATATGACTATTGTAGAGGTTCTTGATTGTTCTCTTAAGGCTTTATTTGGATAGTGAAATGAGATGAGATGAGATGATTTATAAATACTAATGAAATTATTTGTGAATACTAGTGAAATAGATTGAGTTAACTTCGTTTGGATCCAACTCATCCCAACCCATCTCAACTCATCTCAACTCATCATTACACCTTTTTCAAATCCCATACAAAATATAATAAACAATTCAACTTTTTCAAATCCCAAAACAATTTTAATATTAAAAAATAATATTTTAACAATATTTTATCATCTCAACTCAACTCACTTCAACATCCAAACACACCTTAATATGTTTTTGGAATTTTGGAAAATAAGAATGAAAAAATTGAATAAAAATATTATTAAGTTAAAATATATTTTTTAATATGTATTTTTATTTAAAAATTTTGAATAATTTTTTATATTTTGTTTGGAAGTTTGTAAGAGTTGTAATGATTAGATAATAATTAGATGAAAAAATTAAAAATTTGAAATTGAAAGTGTTTGTGTTTGTGGTGTTTATAAATATGGAGATAAGATATGATGAGATGAGATGAGTTAAGATAATTAGTATTTAAACTAGGCCTTAGAACCACCAATCCAGACCATTACCAAGATGGCCTTGACTAACCCACTAGTCTATTGATGAAAACATGAGATTAGACCACTTTGGTAACTTCAATTTTTTTTTTTTCCTTATGGGACAATTATAAGATCTCATTCCCACCTTTTATATCTTAAAATGCTTATCTAATAAAAATTATTTGCCAAGAAAATGGATTATAATTGATCATTTAATAACTAACCCTCTTTTAAATTTAGTAATTAAAAAATATAAAGAAATAGAGAAATTCTATTTGTAGTCTTGAGTAGGAGACTGCGTGTGCAGTCCCATTGATGAATATGGATAAAAGAAAAAAAATCTCATTTTAAAAAGGATATTATTGTAATTTTATTTTTTTTAAATATAATTATATGGACTTGCATAAGCAATTCTCATTTGAGGACTGTATGTAGACTAACTCGTTAAAAAATAAGTGTATGATTGAGCTTCAGTTTGAAGGCTTAAAAAGTATATTTAACAGTCTAAAATCTATTTTTTTTAAAAAATATTATGTGTAGTAAATTTATAAAAGTGTTCCCTACCTTTTTTGTTTTGAAAAAAAGTACTAATTGTTTAAAAGTTAGATAATGTTACATTTTTTAAAAATCACTGTAACTAACTTTAAAAGCGCTTTAGATGTATGTTTATCAAGATGTGAAGAGTAACCAAGTTTTAATAATAGAGTATATAGTGTTATTTGAAACTTTTACAGCATACATAATTTACATAATATAATTTAATTTATAAAATTTAAATTT
This sequence comes from Pterocarya stenoptera, assembly GCA_003123785.1. Taxonomy (NCBI): domain Eukaryota; kingdom Viridiplantae; phylum Streptophyta; class Magnoliopsida; order Fagales; family Juglandaceae; genus Pterocarya; species Pterocarya stenoptera. The sequence goes on from QEOT01006836.1 coordinate 23,564, forward strand.
TAAAATTTATCTTTCAAACTAAATTATATTATGTGAATGACGTGTAGTGTAATGACTTTTAAATATAATTATTCTTTTAATAAAAACCTACTATTATAAAAAGTTGTATTTCCTCCTGATCTCGAGTAGTTACGAAAATGACTTATTAGAGCAATAGTATTAAACTAGCCAAATGTCAGTGAAATCTAAAATATAGCTAAATTTTGTATAAATGTCGTTGGACAAGCTTGGACTTTTAGCTTGGACTTTGAGCTAAATAAACTCGTTTGAATTCAAAATCCTCCTCAACTTAGCTCATCTCATCTTACATAAAATATAATAAACAACTCAAAATTTTCAAAATCTAAAATAATAATAATATTAAAAGATAATATTCTAATAATATTTTATTTTACTATTCATAAATCATCTCAACTCATTTCTGAATCCAAACGAAATAAATTTCTAAAGTTGAAGAGTTACTATTCACCCATCAAACCTATATTTTATTTACAAATAATCAACAAGGTTTTATTAAATTCTTTTAAAACTTACATTAGTAGACAAGGCTATATTATGGCCAGATTTTTCAGAAAATATTTTTTATAAATGATTTTATATTATGTTGGATAATTAAGTTGAAATAAAAAATAGCTGAGAAATAATAATTTTAAATAAAAATTAAATTATTAATTAATATATAAAATGTCTTTACAAAATATATAAAAAAATATTATTAGAATATATAATATTATATTATTATTTAGACTTCAGAATAAATAGTCCAATATTAATTAATATCTTCAATAATTTTAACTTTAACTTTTAATCAAATTTTAGACGAGAATGACTACTGCCAATGCTCTTCCCGGTCCGCGCAGATGAAGCGAAAGATTTGGAAGAATGACGAATTTTATTAACCGGAAAACGCCGTTCGTAATATGATAATATCCGAGATTTGGCTATTTAAAAAGGTAGTTTTTATTTAACTATAATAAACTTATTTCGTTTGCGTACAATCTCATTTTACAAATCAATCTCCAACACCACGGAGTAACGACTTTTCCCAAAAGGTGAATTGCTTTCCTCTCTCTGCCTATTTAGGGTTCTGAATCTGGGTGTAGAATGTAAACATTCTCTCACTTTTTCAATTCATGGCTTTTTTTAATTATGAGTTGGTTTGCTAAAAAATCTAAATTGGGAATCATATAATCAATTTGTGCTGAACTATACATTATGTTTTGGTTTTTGCTCATTATTATTATTTGTGGGCTTACATTAGGTTTTTTGTGTGAGCATGAAAGCAGTTTCGAGTGTTCTCTGTGTTGTTGGTGAGGTCTTATTTGTAGAGATTGTATTTGGTAACCCATATTCTAAGCACACGGTTTTAATGCAATATTTTTCTTCGTTAATCTTTTGAGGAATTGGTTGTTTTATTTTATATAAGCCGTACAAATTGGAGGGATTGTATTGCATGGAATGTGATATCCAGTTTTGGGTTTCTTAAGGAGCTTTTAGAAAAGGTGTAATGCTTAATATAACAATAATATTACTAAAAATAATATAACAATAATGATAGCTGAAATTTTCATGAATGGGCTAAGTCTGTGACTTGGAAGACGATTTTTGTTCTAATGTTTTGGGGTTATACAGATTCTGAAATAAAACAATGCATGTTTCAGATATTTGTTTGTTTGAAAATCTATGTTCAATTCGTTAGAGAGGTGGAGTAAGACTTTCTCATACTCCTTTGGTAGTCCTATGCATTCAGTATCATGCACTAGTCTTTTTAAGTTATCAATGATTACTTCTGATTTTATTTCTTCTACAATTTATCTTCAGTAAGTTAATTATCAGATTTTATGAGCCTTCAAAGAAGAATAATACTACAACAATGGACCAATGACCTTTGGATCATATGGAACTTCTTCTAGTCATATGGATGGGATAGAAGGTGAAGTTGTGGCTTCAAGACCCACTAGGAACATGTGTAACCTACCAATGAAGGACAAAGAAAAGTTATACGTACACCCATGAGTTTTATTTAACCAGAATAGGCTTTCAGTCTGTTTGAAAAATACTGTACTTTATGTCCACAAACACAAGCTATTTTGTAGCATAACTTTGTATGTTTCTTCTAAAGCAGGTCTTAAGGTTATTATAGGTTGTTTCAAATGCACCCTTCTCGATAGATTTCTCTGGTTGTTTCTTTTCTTGGACCCAAAGCGGGTTGTTTCTTTTCTTGGAACCAAAGCGCCATTTCTTAGTATCGCACCCAAGCAATTATGTGTACACATGGCAGCCTGTTCTGTTAGCTAAGCTCCTTATGTCTGGTGTTTTATCTTGAAAGGTAACAACATTTTATTTGTCTATTTGAAGAAAAGCTTTCATAAGGTTCGACTAATCTAATTTGGGACAACCACTGATGTGTTCTTAAAGAAATTTTCTAGGGTGACAGTGGGAACTGAACAATCAGAGAAGTCAAAGAAAGTTATGGTATCTTGAACATTCTCATACCAATCTGTATTTTCACCTTCACAGTTTTTCTTTACTGGGGTGGTGCCCATTTGAACTCATCCTAAATTTTGTTTTTTTATGTAAGTAATGATAAAACTTATTATACCTTGAGTAGTTAGCGACATTTGGCTGACATTTTACATAGGTTATTTGGGCAGCCTTTTTAACGACTGCTGTTTGTGATGAATCTAACGGGCAATGGCTTTCTCCACTTCTTTTTTTGAACCTGGGCTATTGTCTATGGGCTTACAGATGGCAGGCCAAGTAACTTGGGCAAGAAGACAACAATCTCAGCAGCAGGAGCAACAGGCAAGGGCCAGATGGACATCATCTCTCACTAAGATACTGGCAGACTTAATGATTGACCTAGTTCAAAAAGGGAACAGACGCGGACATTCTTTTGGGAAGAAAGCATGGAGGTATATATGTGATGAATTCTACAAGAAAACAGGTCTGAATTGGGACAAAGAACAATTGAAGAATCGATATGCAGTCTTGAGGAGGCAATATGTTACTGTAAAGTCACTTCTTGATCAACGTGACTTCAGTTGGGATGAATCCATGGGGACTATTATAGCCAAGGATGAAGCATGGACAGAATACATCAGGGTGTGTTGCTTTCATATATATTACCTTTTACAAACAAATATCTAAACCTGCATGAGCTGGAGGAATTGTCTTTAACTTCATGACCTCATGACTGGCTTCTTGGCATATGGGATACTTGTTTGATTAAAACGTTTTTATTGTTTTTGTATTCAAGGGGAAAAAGCATGCTTGATTCTGAAAAAATATGTTCTTGAGAATGCCACAGAATTTTGGTCTCACCTTTGACCAATAAGAGTTGTATGATATTGGAGTTACTCCAGGTCTAGTTTGCTGGTTTTTGTTCGTTATTAACTATTCATGGTTGACTCCCTATGGAACATAACAAGCAGGGACATCCTGATGCTGAGACTTTAAAATACACTGGCTGCCCAATTTACAAAGAGCTATGCATCATATTCTCCGAACCGACAACCAATGGGAAACACAATCTGTTGGCTGAACATGAGGGAGGGATGACTCCTGTTACTTGTGCAGAACCCTTGAGCATTTACCAAGGAGAGTCGTTGTCGGATTCTGACGAAGTGGATGACATTGCAGACGCTTGCAATGCTACTCGACCTACTACTCCTTGTACAACCGGAAATCGTAAAAGAGGTCGTAAAGGAATTGATGATGTTATTGCAGGAGCTATAATGGAGATGGCAGCTGCTTCAAAGCTAAGGACAGCTGCTATACAGCAATGTAATGCCCGATACACCATAACTGACTGTATTAAAGAATTGGATGAGATGCAAGGCGTTGAGGAACAGGTCTACTTTGCTGCCCTTGATCTATTCAACAAACCTAATGCAAGGGAAGTTTTCTTGTCGCTCAAAGGTGACAAGCGCTTGATTTGGTTGCGGGGTAAATGTGCCGCATATCCAGCTCTTTAAAAGTGTTTATAAGAGGGGTTAGTAATCAGTCATCTGCTATATGTCTTGTTAATGCACAATTTTCCCTTTCTTGAAACAGCGACCAAATACTAGTTGACTTGTACATATGCTTAGTTCTGGTTCTAAATTAGGCATACTAAAACAATATTTTTGGATATGCAGTGAATTTTATATTGATATTAAGAGCAAGATCTGCATATATTCTTGTGCAAGTTCATAAATTTCAAAAAGTTCTCTGAAAGAATCTAAATTTATACAAAGATATGCCAGCAGACTCTTTCCGGCAGTCCCTTGATATTAGCTCATATTTCATCTGATTGGCTCCAATTTCAAGTAGAATAGAGATAAGACATATAAAGTGAGTTATAGATATTTACTCATATTCATTGTAGCATTCACTTCATGTGCCTCTCTTATCTCTTGACACCCGATCAGAACATGAGATATCTCGTCTCATCTGTCACACCTCTAGTGGGGTATATCTAAAGATGTCAAAATATCTAAGTACCATTGCAACGATCCATAACTCATTTGTGTCCATGCCCTCTTACAGAAGCCAACCATCTACGGCAATGAACAAGACTTGGTGACCCTTACATGGTTGTAGTGTACATTGTGTCAAAATGATGGCAAACTACATCAACAAAACCCTTCATTAGAAATCGAAAATAAACACGAGGTAAAGCCATCCAAACGCTTTCCCATGGCAAGACAAAACGAAGGTATAAAATGTAATTGAAAACTCATTGGTATGTTGCATTCCCCATCTTCAACCTCTAGTGTATATCAGTTGGCCTGCCTCCTTGGCAAGAAAAATTCCAGAGGCTTCAGGGTCGTGAATTCTACCATTACTTTGTACTTTAACTACTTTTGTGCCGAAAGAATTTGTAGAGGGGAAGAATCCTGCAATGTTGGACCTGCAATCCTGCTGGAGTTCAATTTGTCTACCCATGAGGACACTTCTATTCACATTATGTCACTTTCATTTTGCCTAATCCATGTCTTCTTCTCAAGCTAGTATCCTCTTCACATTAAGCTCATCATCAGCACTTTTGGCTTTGTTGTATACTGATTCAAATGCTTGAGTACACACACTAGAAAATCCCACTATGGCCTGAAACACATGTGGAAAGCTCATCTGAAGGTTATTCAGTGTCATTGCCCTTGTTACACTGACCGATTTTTCATGCTTAGTTTTCTCTTCCACTGCCTTTGCTCTCAAGATCTCCACCTTTGCACGCTTCTCTGCAACTGGGTACTTGCCGCCCGTAGTGCCAGAGGATCCTGGCATGGAATATGGACCGTACTTGCTCTCGAGTGATCTAAGCTCAGTCGCCTTCTTCTCAAGGTCTTTAAATGCAGATTCTGACTTTTTCTTCTGCTTAAGCTCGTCTGCTTGTTGAACTACAATGGCATGGATTACGGTTAAGAAGCTCTTGATTCCTTCAGATGCCACCCTGTCAGGAATATGGTCAACTGCAACGTGCCATTCTTCACAAAGTGAGTAAATTCTTGATTCCTGAGCAGCTCTGGATAGTGGATTTTTGCTGAACTGGAAGAGACTAAGCCGAAGCCAACTCACAAGGGACTCGATGTAATCCCTTTGGGCCTTAACCAGGTAACAAAATGACTGGTGCCATTGCTGGACCTCAAGCTCGAGCTGGAGAGTTGATTGCCGGTGAATCTCGGATGTCGGTTCAGTTGATGGAATGGTATTGAGGTATTTCAGCTGCTGAACTATGTGAGTTTGGACTTGGTGGCACTCATACATGCTTCTCCACATGCACATCAATCTGCAAAGACATAAAGAGTGAGGAAAGTTGAGAATTATTTCATCTATACCTACACAATTCGAAGATAAATTCACCTGGTTATAATTAATTCAACATACATAGTTCCCATCATCTTTATAATCATTTCAACTGTATAATAAAAAAATCACTGCAAATCTAAAAAGAATGAGTTGCCCAGTTTGTTAACTTCAACCGCTCGGGCAAGTCACAAGCTAATAATTAAAAGGAGATAAATGAAAAGAAAAAAATAATGCCTTCAAACAGAAGCCACATTTTTTTCAAAGTGATGAAAATTCCAACAAGTAAAGATATTGCCTGAATCCATTGTCAAGTTATTATACTTTTTTTTAGGCAGAGTTGCATTATGATTCGCAAGTCACATAACTTGCCTCATTGGTCTTTAATACCCAATCCTAAGGACGATAATTGTTTTTCATGATTTATTTCTCAGGCAGGTCACATTGGATTTCCTTATTCTTTATTTAAATAAGGACAACTTTATTTCATTATTCATGAGATTTGCTTGGAAGTTGCTGAAAGGTGGTTCTCTTTGGGCAGATTTTTTCTGTTCAAAATACGTGGGTCATGTTAGTATTTCTTCCGTATGTGAAGGAGTTAGAGGCTCTTGGTTTTGGAGAGGGGTGGTTCAGGCCATCCCATTGGTTTAGATGGCTGGTTCGTGAGGGGTCTTTGAGCTTCTGGTGTGATAACTGGCTGGGTGATGGCCCTATTGTTGATCGGCAATCAATGGTGGGTGATAGGGATGTACAGGTCCGGCATCTGGTTGAAGGTGCGGAGTGGGATGTGAATCGGTTAAGACAAACTGGTGGAAGAGGTAAATTCTCATAGGGCCCCCCCGGAATTCACAACAACCGGATTTTCGTCGAGATATAATAAAAGGCTCTATACGAGCTCAAAGGCGTAAAATAATTATTTTGGAACTGTTTCAAGCAAATGTGTATTCCGCCCTTTTTTTAGATAGAGTAGACAAACCTCCCCTCTTTTCTTTTGATATCCCCGATCTTTGGAAAAAGAATAAATTAAAAATTTCGGATCATACAAAGGAAAAGACAAAAGAAAGTGAGAAAGAAGAGGAGGACAAAAGAGAAATATACAAAAAAGCGGAGAAAACTCGTATAGAAATAGGGGAAATTTGGGATAGCATTATATTTGCTCAAGTAATAAGAGGTTTTGCATTAGTAATCCAATCAATTCTTAGAAAATATATTATATTACCTTCATTAATAATATCTAAAAATATTGTTCGTATACTATTATTTCAATTTCCCGAATGGTAAACAACATTTTAACGGCGCAGGTTTGTATTCGAGAAGACATTCTGGTTTGGAAACACACTACATATGGGAATTTTACAACCAAGTCAGCGTGGAACATTGTAAGAAAGCATGGTATGCTGTGCCCATGGAAGAAGTGACTTTGGCAAAAATATGTTTCGAAGAAAATGTCTTTTTTATGTTGGTGTGCCCGTTGTATGGCTATCCCAGTAGATGAGGTGATAAAGAAATTAGGAATTCCTATGGTTTTGAAATGTCATTGTATGTCTCCCCAAGTTGAGTCAGTGGACCACATACTTTGCGATGGGGAAGGGCCGAGGAAGGTTTGGGATTTTTTTTGTAGCGATTTTTGGCATCCATTTGCCGGATACTCGGGTTTGGGCGGATGTAATGAACATTTGGTGGTGTAGAGCCTCGAATTATTCCCAGGTGCGTTGTTTACGTGGTGTTATTCCTATTTTTGTTTCTTGGGCACTTTGGAAAGCACGTTGTAGTGCTCGAATGGAGGGGTTGGGATTCGATTGGAAGAGTGTGGTACGTACAGTGAAGGAATTTGTTGTGGAGGCTACGAGTTCGATGGAGAAATTCAAGAAGTTGGACTCTCATGATGTTTCGGTCCTGAATGATCTGAATTGCCCAATGGTGGAGTTGGGGGGTCGATTGCTGAGGTTGATTTCATGGGAATTGTTGAGGGCAGGTTTGGTGAAGCTCAATGTTGACGGGGGATCTTGTGGTAATCCCGGGTTATCTGGTGGAGGGGGGGATTGTTCGAGATGATCGGGAGAATGTATTGGGCGCTTTCACATTGCTATGATCAAGCTACCAATACTATTGCTGAATGTCGTGCAGTCCTTGATGGACTTCGAATGTGCAACCAACTCAGGTTGAGAAATTTTGTAGTGGAGTCGGATTCAAGTGTTATTGTGGGATGGTTTGTGTTAGAATATTGTAATTATTGGTATCTTTGGGATTTTTGAGAGGAGGCTCAAAGCCTTGTTAGTGCTCTTTAATGTTTATTTTAAGCATGTCTTTAGAGAGACTAATATGGTAGCGGATTTTTTTACTAAGCATGGGACGGAAATCTGGATTTTTTGGGTGAAGATATTGGTCTGGGAAGGCTTAGGGGTCTTTTACGTATGGATAGATAAGACATTCCTTACATTAGATGATAGCTTTTTGTAGGGATGCATCGTTTATCTTCGATTCTTTGTTGTAGATATGGTTTTCCTCCGTCTTAAGTGAGGGTTTTAATAAATGGAGGTGCAGCCCTCCTTTTTTTGAAAAAAAAAATAAAACTAAGAAATTAAAACTTAAAAACAAAATGTCATCTCTAGGATTACAAGGATACCCACACGGCATATTGGTATAGCAAACATCACATTCCATTGACAAGCACATATGGTCCATTTGGTGGCCATCTTCTAATTATCGTACAGTACAGCCACAAGATTGTCTCACTTGGGAAGACATTCTAAAAAGAAGAAAAGGGAAGACAGCCAAAGATAAGGACTGATTCTACGGAGAGATCCACTGAACAAATTTTATTTCTCGCAAAGATGGCATTCATCAGAAACAACAAATAACAAAGGTGGCATGTCTGTTCGAAATATCAGATGAAACATAGGAGTACGATGATCTGCATTCACTTAGAAAAAGGAAAAAAAGGAGATCTGCATCTTGGATATCACATAAAGAGTTAAGATGTGGCCATATATTTTTGCTATAAAAGCGAACAAAAGAGCATGAAACAACCCATCAAAAGCAGCCAAAAGATTTTTTTTCTTTCCCTCTTTTGTTTACACTGCAAGAAGTGCCAAGTTAAATCCAAGCAATCTCCACTGGATTGGTGAGGGCAAAGAAGTTCACGTGAGGAGAGAGAGGCTGAGAAGGTCAAGGGTGGTTGTCCTATTAGCTAAGAGAGTTGGAAGAAGGATAGAAAATGACTAACCCTCTGACAAGCCCAATGAGTTGTGGGTAGAGCTCGGTTTCCCTTAATTTGACAATCTCAGCAGAGGTGGTCTCTATGGCCTGGGAAGCAACCATCATTTGCGACTCCAACTTGTCAACTTCTTTCTTGCTTTTCTCTGTCTTGATATAGTCAGCCCTCTTCATCTCTAGACTCCTCAGCTGCCCCACCCTCTTCTCTCGCTCTATCTTTAGGGTCTCTGCTATCTAACAACATCATGCAAGAACATACCAAGGAGAAAAAACAAAACACTCAAATCTAAAATGGAAATTAGTAACGATATATTTGATCTCGTGACATGGGCCAGGGGTCATCACAAAAGAACAAAAGAAACAGATAAAAGTCAAGTTATCAAAGCAAAAAACTCATGGTATGGTAAAGCAGAAATTTCGTTTTCTGTGGTTCTAACTTTGTGTAAAGGAAGTTCGGGCACAAGCCCACAAGGGAAGCAAAGCATGGTGCCGCAAAGAGAATGTTTCCAAGAAAGTGCGGAACTAATATTACCTTGACTTCCTGGTACAATTTCTTCTCCCAAGCATATAGCCTCTCCAAAGTTGAACAGTGGCTGCCACCGGCAATACCCCCACCCACAACACCACTTCCCTGCATTTCCCCTCCAAACTTCCCAAAACCGTTTGAATTTGGACTCAAGCCCCATGTCCACAACGACTGACTAAAATTAAATCCATGATTGTAAACTTTTCCTGCCCAAAACCAATTGAAAAAAGCATGACAATTAGAAACAAACCTCTCCACAAACTAAAAAAAATGTCTATACTCCTATAATTTCATTGCAGTAGAACAAAACCGAGATGATCACACAACCTTTGAAAAAGCCTACCTTCTTTACTGCTCTGACTAGAAAAGCTAGCACTTGAAACTTCCAAGAGCGATGAGGCCTGGCCACCAGCATCAGCAGCCTTGAGAAAGTACTCATCAAGCTCCTTCACAATCTCGACGAGATCTTTACTGTTCTTTGCGACAACCATAGCGAGCGAGCTCGTGGTGGTGGTGTCCCTAGAGAACCCACTGACCACAGAAGGTGTCGGCGTAGAGCTTGCTGCGGCGGTGGCCGTGACCACAGCCTCCGACGCCGTCATCGTGGCATCCTCCCACTCCTCAGTCACGGACCGAGAAGACGACGGTGGCACAAATGGGTCCCAGAAATCCCACGTGGACGACGCCAGCGGAGGTGGAGGCGGCGGCGGAAGAGCTGGGGAGGCTGTTATAGACGTCCACGTGTCGGAGCTGGGGCTCATTGGCGGTGGAGGCGGAGGTGGCGTTGGAGAGGGGAGGAGTGGTGGTGGGGCATGGTGGTGGGGGCGGTGGCGGGTGTGGTGGAGATTGGTTTCGGCGTTGGCGAACTGGAACAGGGCTGAGCCTGTACTGCGAAGAGAACGAAGGTACAAGCTGTGGGCGGCGGAGAATGCTTGCCTTGCCTTCACTAGTTGCTTCATGTACTTCTTTCTTGCTTTACAACGTGACACGATCTCTACTCTCTCCACTCGAGAAGAACAGCAACCCATTTTTTCTTGCTCTGATGTCAGGCACTAACCAGATCAACTGCCTCTCTCTCTCTCTCTCTCTCTCTCTCTGAGTTTGGGAACAACTAGTTGGAACCAAAAGTTAAACGAAGTTTCTTCAAAGCAGGGTCTTCTTCTTTCATGTTTGGTCTGGAGTCGCACTCTGTCCACTTGATCGCCAAAGTACTCTATAAATCCTCTATATTTTTAGCTCTCAAAATTGCATTATCTCAGACCTTCTTTTCCCCTTTCTGGCTTCTCCCAAAACACACAAACTGACACACAGACGCAGTCTCTCACTCTCTCTCTCTCTCTCTCCCTCTCTCTCTCTTTGCTATATATAGGTCTCTCCCGAGTAACGAGTAAAGGTGTAGCAGCTTGGTTTGGGATGTAATCGATGCGATGGCGGTGAAGGACCAGCGAGAAGAGCAACCGCATTGAGAAGTGGCAGGGAGAAAGCAGCCTTGGGCAGAGGGCCTGTAATTTTTATATTTTATAAGGAGGGAAGCAAATAATGAGGGCGTTTTGGTAAGCCTCCCTTCCAACGGCATCTTATTAGCTCCCGTGGAATGAGTTTTGCTACGAATAAATTATCATTTAAAATAGAATTTATTATAATTTAAAGTGTAGAGGTATAAAAAATAATACTCTTAAATAAATTTTTTATTAAAAAAAATGCTTCAAAATCTTTAAAAATAATTACCTCAAAAGTGAAAAATTAAGAGTAATTTTATATATAATTATAAAGTACGTAAATATTATATAATCGTTTTAAAAAATAATAGAGTTTATTATTAAAAAATTAATTTTTTTATATAAATTTTATATTTTATTTATTTATTTTTTAAAATTACGCAACAATTCACAATTCATAATTATAAATATATTTTCTCATTAATCAAATTGATTTTAGCGAGACCAGCAAACGCACGCACAAAAAAAAAAATCTGATAAGGACTGGATTGCGAAGCCATAAGTGAAGTGGTTGGGGAGGTCCCCCCTGGCCTTGGTTAATGTCGACGGGAGGTCCCATTTCCTTCATTGTATTATTTATTTATTTATTTTATATTTTATATATTTTATATACTTTTACAGAGTTCTTTAAGGCTGCTTTGTTTGTATTTTAAAAATATTTTAGACTTTTATTTTTTTAACTTTTGTGTTTTCATTTTGAAGAGAATATAAACTCCACGTGAGCTCGAGTTCATGGCTGCATGTGCATCAACCTGAATTTCTCAATTGATTTGAATTCGTTGGATGTCCGGACCCATTGCTGATGATGCAACAATTTTAACTCATTATAATTAATAATTGAAGAATAACATTTTCAAAACAATTCCATTACCAAATTCTTTTATAATTAAATAATATAAATATTTAATACTGGAGAAGTTAATATTGGTCTAGTCTAAATTGGAACCCCAAGGCCCATCACCCATAAAGTGCTTCAAGGAGTCGTGTGACTTAACGAAGACCTAGCCGCTGATCTATTAGGAAAGGATAAATTTCACGTTATGGATATGGATCACGTGTGATTAGGTGATTTCGATACATCAGGAATAAATCTTATAATGACTGAGCATAGTATGAAGTTAATTAGTTTATGATACTCATCCTATATTCTCCATGCCTATATATAGGAGCAACAGGTAATCTTTGATATCTACGATTTTATGCATTCTCGAATCAGTACTTTTCATTACTAACTTAAGTATCGGAGAGGTCACAGATACACCGTGCTGCCCACTCAACGATTTAAAGGTGAGCGATCATGACCGGTGGTGGAACACATCCTTTACAGTGGCGCTGTCTGTGGGATTCTATAATATGTGATTTCAGGTTTTCATTAGACTTCAACGTGGTTCTCCCATGCCGACCATGACACATTCTCAGGCAACTTATGAACTGGAAGTAGCACCAGTAGACATGGAAACACAGTTAGCAACAGCTGAATAAAAGCTGAAGATGGCATTAAATGCCATGGAAAACCTAAGGAAAGAGAACGATGAACTAAAGCACTGTAACATTGAGCTCGGTGATGCTACCATACCCGGCCACAGCGAACAAGGAGAAGGAGAAACACATAGCAACAAGAGAGTGAACGCGGAGGACGTGGAAATATGAGGAGATGGTGAAAAAGATGGGAGGATCTTCCTCGATTGAACAATTGTTGCGCCGCACAGGATTCGCCTTATAGTGCGAAAGTAATGAATGACCGTGCCACTCTTGTCAAAGTTTAAAGCGCCCTAGATAGAGATGTATGATGGGTTCAAGGGCCTAGTAGATCACCTAGAGAACTTCAAGGCTCATATCACACTCCACGGTTTTCTAAGTGGAATCGTCTGCCGATCTTTTCCCTTAACTCTAAAGGGACTGGCGAGAGGATGGTTTGGATTGCTCTGCCTAGGATTGATCGATACCTTTGAAGAGCTGGCTAGGTAGTTCTTAACACAGTTTATGCCCAACAGGAGATGCAGGCACCCAGCAGCGTACCTCCTGACCGTCAAGTAGAAAGAAGAAGAGAGTCTAAAGGCAATCCTTACCCACTTTAATAAAGAAAGGTTGATGATAGATGACCAAGATGAGAAGATAACTTTGGCCGTCTTGTTAGGTGGAATCTGGCCATGCAGCCTTTTCATGGCTGAATTGGCAAGAAAGACCCCTTTGACCCTGAAGGAGTTCATGAATAGGACAGACGACTTTGTCAAAGTCAAAGATACATTACAGGCTCTTGTAGAGCTAAGAAAATGGGAGCTGAAGGTGGAACGCAAAAGCAATACAGGAGACAAAAAAGCTACATTGAACCACCAAGAGAGAAGGCACGAAAGGCAACAAGAGCAGAGTACTCGACTCATCCATAATAATTTGAACGTATAAGAAAAAGAGGAGTCAGAAAGAGAACACCTACAGCAAATTCCATCAAACAAACTCACATTGGACAATAGACTGCATAGCCATGAAGAAGAGAGTGACCGAATTGGTGGGCACGAAGGAGCTTGAGCGAATGGTCGCAGAGCGAGCAAAACTCAAACGACGATTTGAGAGAGGATACAATCCTTGAAGAAGCAATAGCCAAACAGATAGCGCCTACCAAGGGAGGACGCCCGTAATAACGAAAGGGATAAGGCACCTCAGAATAACGATAGGGACAAGTCCCCTAGGTGAAGTCAAGACAATAGCAAGCGAGTTTGCTGGGAGTGGCGCATCCTCATCTAGCAGGGGGCGCACGCCCGAATAGTAAGACACGAAGAAGTTTACGTAGCAGACAGGTCATCCAAACACCCAAAAACTTGACTCCTCAGTAGCTATCTCTTTCGGGGAGATTGTGAAGGACTATTGTACCATTATGATGATGAGCTGGTGGTAGCCCTCCTAGTCGCTAATTACACTACCAGGTGCATACTTATTGACAATGGGAGCTCAACAAACATATTATTGTGGGAGGCTTTTGTAAATATGGGTATAGACGCTGCTAAGCTAAGACCCTCACTGACACCATTGAAGGGCTTTTCTAGAGATTTGATCCAACCGATGGGCACCATTACCCTCCCCATCATGATAGGAATGACCACCATGACCGATTTCTTAGTCATGAAGGCGCCTTCCTCGTATAATGCTATACTAGGGTGACCAACATTGAATAGTCTTAGGACGGTTATGTCGTCATACCATCTCAAGATGAAGTTCTCAACTGAAGGCGGAGTGGGGGAAGCATGAGAGTGTTATGTGCAGGAGCTGAGGAGCAGAGGGGGAGAAGTGGGCACTATTGGAGGTAGTGATGACCAGGCAGCCCAGGAGGGAAATGGCATGTTGCCCCCACTCCCCACGGTCTTCTTGGACAGGAGCGTAAAAGTGAGGGATGAGTAAAAGCTAGAGCAAGCAGCGGCGAATGAGCCCTTGGAGGTCGTAACGTTGTACCCAGATCGCCCCAACACAACGACACGGATTGGAACTAGGATCCCCCCAAAAGATCGAGATGCCCTAAAGCAATTGTTAGTAGAGCACCAAGATGTGTTCTCCTGGAGCCATGAAGATATGCCCAGAATTGACAATATCGTTATTGAGCACCAACTATGCGTGGATCCTATGCATAAGAAGGAACGTCAAAAAAGAAGATCGTTCAGCACAAAGAAATACACAGCCATCGCCGAGGAAGGAGAACGCCTACTCGCCCCGGGGTTCATCAAGAAAGCCCCGTTACCCTGAATGGTTGTCCAATGTCGCCCTGGTAAAAAAAGCAAACAGAAAGTGGAGAATGTGCATGGACTTCACCGACCTAAATAAAACCTGTCCAAAAGACAGTTTCCCTCTACCATGAATCGATGTCATCATAGACGCCACTACAGGGCACAAGATGCTGAGTTTTATGGACTCCTACTCATGCTACAATCAAATTCGAATGTACCCACCAGATGAAGAGAAAACCTCATTTATCAAAGATCGTGAGTTGTGCTTCTACGGATTCAATTTAGCATCTTGGACTGCACATTCAGGATGTTTGGGTGGAGGACAAATGGGATGAAGGATGCATTGTGGAGCTGGTTGGAGCTGATAGATCACGAAAAATTACGCAGAATATAGCAGTTGGAAAGGAGGGTCGGGATACCATCATCTGGAAACCTGCTAGTGATGGATGTTTTTCATCATTAACGGCGTGGGACATCATTTGGGGAAGAGGGAAAAAACAGCCAGGGATGGAGTGGATATGGCACTCTGTTGTGCCCAAAAAGATCGTTGTATGCATGTGGAAAACCAAGGTTAATAGTTTAGCTACAGATGACCGCATTAGGACCCTAGGCATTCTAATAGTCTCACGCTATGATTGTTGCTCACTGGGCAGTTGTGAATCTCTTGATCATGTGTTGGCTGTAGGGAAATTCCTTCAAAAGTCTGGGAGTTGGTTGAAACGGCGTTGGGTCTCTCGCGTTTGGTAACTCGTTCATAGTGGGTGAAGGTGACGCACTGGTTTTCTTTCACCAAAAAATCTTCTCAGTGTGGTGTCATTATCGGTATCCCTCCTTGCATTATCACGTGGAGGCTTTGTGTGCAATATTGTAAGGCTAGGATGGAGGAGTTTCTTGAACCAGCAAAGAGTGTGTGGCTGGATGTCAAAGTGTGGCTGCGAAAGTTATCCGGCTTGCTAATGTGTTCCAGGTCTCTTCTAGTAGTGGATATCTCCATTTTGCAGGTACTAAATATTCCTTTATGCAGTATTAGGAGGCGAAGGGCACAACTAATTTATTGGTGCAAACCAGTTGAGGGGTGGGTCAAGATCAATGTCGACGAAAGCAGTAGAGGAAATCCTGTGACTTGTGGAGGTGGCGGTGTGATTCAGGACCAATGGGGTAATTTTATTGGTGCCTTTTTGTTGCACTTCAGACATGGTACTAACAACATGGCCGAATTGAGAGCCTTGTTACTTAATGTGCGCATGTGTAGGGATATGGGGTTTAAGCAGTTGGAGATAGAGTGTGACTCAATGCTGGTAGTCAATTGGCTGTCGGCTAGGAAGTGCTTGAACTGGTAGTTATGGGATTACTGGGAAGAGCTTCTCACCTTGTTAACGGGACTTCGTTTCAACGTTGCTCATCAATTTAGAGAAGGCAATGGTCCAGTTGATTTTCTTGCGCGACAAGGGGAGGAAGGTATTGTAAGGCAATACACGAATTGGAGTTCATTACCGAGGATTTTAAGGGGTATGCTTAGGCTGGATAAATTTGGCTTGCCGCATATTAGAGCTTGAGGATGTGTTTAGCTTAGGTTTTGGTTGGTATTTGTTTCGTTGTTTTCTAATAAAACTTGGGCTAGTGGGTATTTTGGGAGGGTTTTGATGTTTTTGTTTGGTTCCACAGTATTCCTCCACCATAAGTGAGGATTTTTTAATAAAAATAGAAATGAGTCACTCATGGATAGGTGGCTTTCGTCTCTTTGGAAAAAAAAAAAACATTTCTTTTTTATGGAGGAGTTTATTGCTGCTAAGTAAGTGTTAACTGAAGGTCTGTTTTGGAGCATAGGGAATGGTGAGTCAATTAGAATTTGGCAAGATAAATGATCTCTCGGCCATCAACTTTCAGAGTTCAGTCCCAAAGGAAAGTGTGGATGCAGGGTCATTGGTGAGCTGCCTAATTGATACAAAGCTGTGAGTGGAAGGTTTATATGCTGCACGAAATTTTTGAACAAAAAAAGGTAGATCTTATTAGTAGGATCCCTATAAGTGTCAATAATGCCTCGAATAAACTGACATGAAGATGCACAGGGGATGGAAAGTTTTCAATCAAAAGTGCATATCATTTAATAGGTGAACTGGAAGCTTGTGGTCAGGGTCAATCATCCAGTGGATCCTTTAGACAAAAGGTTTGGTCTCAGATTTGGAAAATGGAGGTCACTAATGCTACCAGAACGTTGATATGGAGAGCCTGCCATAAGTCTATCCCTACAAAGCAAAATTTATTCAAGAGAAGAATGGTTGAGTCTCCACTCTATCCAATGCGCAATATTAAACCAGAAACTATTAATCATGCATTGTGGTCATGCAGATCAGTCCAATATGTGTGGGGCTTAAGTTCAAGGAAGCTACAAAAGGTTGTGGTAATAGAGTCTTCATTCAAGGAGTTAATGTCTAACCTGTTATTAGTCCTGGATAAGAATGAAATAGATGAGTTTGTTGCAATAGTGTTCCAAGTGTGGAAAAAGAGAAATGGTGTAGGTTTTTAGAACAAATTTTGGGATCTAGGAAAAGTAGTCAACCTTGCTAACCTAGTTGTTTTAGATGGCAACAAACTTGGTGCAAGAAGTTGAACCTGCTAGATTAAGACTGTTTGCTTCTCAATGGAGTGCCCCACCTCAAAATGTATATAAAGCTAATTGAGATGTTGCTGTTGATAAAACACATTTCAGAGTTGGGATTGGAGTAGTGGTTCGAGATTAGGAAGGCAAGGTGTTGGCTTCACTCAGATCACAAAAAGACTTGTTTCCAGATGCTCATTTGGCTGAATCATTAGTTGCTCGTAAATCTGTTATTTTGTATCAACAGTTGGGTTTAACTCATATAATGCTAGAAGGGGATGCACAACAAGTTGTGTTGGATCTTAATGGTTCAAACCAGAAGTGGAACTCAGCTAGGATGATTCTTAATGATGTCACAACTTTTTTTGTTGAAGATGGAGCAGTGGTCATTTCACTACGTCTCTAGGACTTTAAATATTGTGGCTCATGTATTAGCCAAGGATACACTTAAAATCTCTAAAGAGAGCATTATTTTGGAAGGTCTTCCTTTATGTATTCATCCATTGAGATTATAAGTTGAATAATATGGCTTATTCATTTAAAAAAGAAATGATCAGTTTTGCCACAAAGTATTTTTAATTCTTCAAGAGATATTTACGAAAGAGACCCCACTAGTGTTTTTTTTTTCCTCTCTCTTTCTCTCTCTCTCTCTCTAAACTAGGTGAAAGAGACCCACTAGTTGTAGGTGAAAGGAGCCCGGCCAGCAGAAGTAGAAAGTTGTGCATGAGTATACTTTTGTAGAGATGCATCACTGCAAGTCTTTATTATTGTGGGCTGTTGTGTAAATCTTTAAAAGAAAATTATAAATTGACTTGTAGTCATATAATAGTATTGTAAAATAATTATTTCAAGTTATGGTAGTATTATTATTAAATAAATTCTTACTTTTTAAAATAATAAATTTTTTTAAAAAATAATATTAAATGTAGTTCTAAACTGTGCAAGCCTCGTATAAATTTTTAAAAAAGGAATGGGACCCACAATTAAAAAATTAATTTTTTAAAATGTAAACCTCATATTTATCATTTTTTAAAAGTAATGATATATATACTTACAATTTTACATATAAAACTTATTTTATTAATTTTTTTAATTCAAATTTTAAAATTTTCAACGTATTAATAATTAATATTTCATTAAATATCGTAACATAAATAAAACTTATAAATACAAATATTATTTATTTTTAAAAAAAGAAAGAGTGTCTAAAACTTGTACAACGGTAAAGTAAAGCATCTACGGAGACGGAAGTAAAGTATGGTAAATCAGAAAATGCGAAAACTCCCTAAGCTGCGACCGTTATCTTGTAGTTGCTAGACAGCATAAAGCCAAACTCCAATTCCAAAGCCTTGCACTTGCTTCTTGTTCCTTCCCTCCCTCGACAACAATTATAAACTCGGACACGAAGCCTGCTTCCTTCCTTCGACAGCAAAAATCCAAACCTTTTCCTTGTTCTCCGTCGAGACCCTCTCCCTTCAATCATTCCCTTTATATATACAAAGCTAGGCGAGCGAGAACCAATCCCATTTTGTTTGTATTGCTTCTTCGTTTTGTTCTTTTTTCTTCGTTGAGAAGCATATACAGTACTTCTCTGTGAAGCAAGCTCGCTAACTCTCATGGCTGCACCAGTAGTTGACGCAGACTACCGCAAGGAAATCAAAAAGGCTTGTCGAGACCTTCGCGCTCTCATCTACAGCAAGCAATGCGCTCCTATAATGCTCCGTTTAGCGTAAACTCTCTCTCTCTCTCTCTCTCTCTCTCTCTCTCTGCTTTAGCAATTCATTCCCCGTTTCGTTCCCGAGAAAACTACGGAAAGAGAGAATGGAAATGAAAATTGAAAATCTCATGCTTCTTGTCGCCGTAATCTTGGAAAGTTGTAATTTTTCTTCTTTTCTGATCTTCTCACCATTGCTGATTGACAAAACAAAGAATTAACTATTTAAGTATGCACGCAAGGGTACACGACATTAACCATGCATAATGCTGGGACAGGTGGCATAATGCTGGGACCTACGATGCCAAAACGAAGACTGGAGGTCCTAATGGCTCAATCAGGAGTGGGGTGGAGTTGAAACATAAGGCAAATACTGGTTTGGAAATCGCAGTTGGTTTCTGCGGTGAGCTTTTACAGCTTAATGCGTCTATAGTTTAGCAAATCTGAATACGGGTGGGTCTGGGTCAAGAAGTTTAGAGCTTAGTTTGTTCTCCAGGGAAATGAATTGACATTTTGCACCTAATTTTGAGTTGGTTTTCTTCTCACTGTTCCTGGGTTTGTTGCTTCGTTTTGATTTCAGAAGAAGTAAAGGCTAAACATCCAAAGATTACATATGCCGATCTCTACCAGGTTACGATTCTGTTTCGGGAAGCATACATTTGTCTTCAACTACGTGGTGTTAAAAATTTAACTCATCTTCAACTACGTTTTTGGATTCTTAGCTTGCTGGCATTGTTGCAGTGGAAGTCACCGGAGGCCCCTCTATTGACTTTGTTCCAGGAAGGAAGGTATATTCATGGAAGAATTTCTATAGCACCTATCCATGATCTGTACTCTTTTTTAACTTTCTTGACCTCAAGTAGGATTCATTGGAATCTCCTGAAGAAGGACGCCTTCCTGATGCCACACAAGGTATGTTATTAACCAAGTTGCTTTAGTTTTTAAGGGTGATTCCTATGAAACATAAGCTACCTCAGTTTGCTGTTTGATTTATGATGATGGAATGAGAAGTTAGAAAAAATATTTGCAACCGTGAATTGTACAACAACCGCGTAATCACTTTGAAAAAAGTAAATAAAAATTAGGACCCACATGAAAAAAATTAATTTTTTAATAGTGGAGTACACTCTTTTTCAAAGTGATTACGCAGTGTTTACACACTTCACGATTATGTGTAGAATTACTCAACACGGGATAGTCTATTTCATGGTAATAGAAAACACAGAACAGATGGGATGTTGAAGAATATATTCACTTCTTGTCCCATTTTGTTATAGGTGCAAAGCATTTAAGAGATGTCTTTTATCGCATGGGCTTATCTGACAAGGACATTGTGGCATTGTCTGGAGGCCACACATTGGTAAAATTCTCCAAAGATTCAACTATATGTGTGGAAAAGGTTTTTTATTTTATTNGTAACCGCTGCGTAATTACTTTGAAAAAAATAAATAAAAAATAGGACCCACATGAAAAAAATTAATTTTTTAATAGTGGAGTACACTTTTTTTCAAAGTGATTACGCAGTGTTTACACACTTCACGATTGTGTGTAGAATTACTCGACACGGGATAATCTATTTCATGGTAGTAGAAAACACAGAACAGATGGGATGTTGAAGAATATATTCACTTCTTGTCCCATTTTGTTATAGGTGCAAAGCATTTAAGACATGTCTTTTATCGCATGGGCTTATCTGACAAGGACATTGTGGCATTGTCTGGAGGCCACACATTGGTAAAATTCTCCAAAGATTCAACTATATGTGTGGAAAAGGTTTTTTATTTTATTTTATTCATATCATCTATATATATAATTTGTCTTTCATTTTGTTTCTTTAGGGAAAGGCACACAAGGAGAGATCAGGATTTGAAAGTCTACCTTGGACAACTGACCCTTTGAAGTTTGATAATTCATACTTTGTGTAAGAAATCAATGAAAACTTAATTTTGTTAGAGAAGAAAAACCTATAACAAACTCGATTCCATTTGACATGCTGATATTGTACATGGTACATGTATGTTATGATGGACAAAATCAGGGAACTCCTTAAAGGTGATTCAAAGGGATTATTGAAGCTCCCCACGGACAAGGTCTTAGTTGAAGATCCCAAGTTCCGCCGCTATGTTGAGCTATATGCAGAGGTAGTAGAGCTTATGTTCCTTCATAAGAAAAGTATTAAATGTTTGAGATTTAAAACGATCTTCACATAATCACAAAGTTCATCCACATGGCTGATAAACTATTAGAAGCTTTGTCTGGAAGAAATTCATTTGCTGCATCATGGTCTTCTCATCTTGATTACATGGGAACGGTTTTTGTTTTTCAATTTCTGTTTCAGGACAAGGATGCTTTCTTCATAGACTATGCGGCATCACACAAGAAACTTTCAGAACTAGGCTTCATTCCAGCTTCCTCAGGCTTAGAGAGAAGAACCTTGACAAAAAGTGCTGTGAGAGTTGTCGTTGCTGTTGGGCTGTTGGCTTTGTCTATTTGCTATAGTTATTTTTACGAAAAGTCACAGAAGCCAAAATTGAACAACTCCTGATTCNATTCACTTCGATCACTATGATAATAAAATTAGGTAAATACATATTCTTCTTATTCATAAATTCTGCAATGCAGAAAATGAATAAATCACAGGCTATTATTATGTTAAACCTGTCTCATGTTGAAGAGCACACAGGAAGAATTTCTACCATATGCATTTTCAGGGGGGATGATCTTTTGCAGGAACTGAATGAAGAAGTGAAAGGAGAACAAGTGCATCTCCCACCTAAAACTATAAAAAACTCAAGATATTAAATAAATTGCGCTGGAAATGCCAAGACTAGTAGTTTAAGTCAGGCTCTGGGACTCAAGGACAGTGTGATATCTCGAAAAACCCTAAGCCTCTTCTCAATCTTCCTCTTAAATATACCATTATCAGCTGCTTTCCCTGCCTCATCATCCGTGCCCAAAACTGCAGCGATGATAGCATCTTCAAAATCCTTGTTGTCCGGCAAAAATTCTGTCAGCTCGACACCTGTTGCTTCTTCTTCAGATGAAACAGACCTTCGCGTCTTGTTTTCTGACTTTCCTGATTCCAAAAGCGGTTTCCCAGTCTGTCCTATATCGTTTACTCTGATTGAACTGGCAGCATTTCCAGATCTTGTTCTCTTAAGGCTGTCAGGAAACTGATTTTCAACTGGGTCTTTCTGAATCGGTTCCTTCATATATTTTGATGAAAAAAACGGTGGTGCAGCGACGTTTAGGAAATTGGCATTTGGAGCAACTTGTTTGATATTTATCTGGTTTGCCATTATGTTCGAATTGATGTTCTCATCAGAAAAGCCATCTTGGGGTGTGACTGAATTTGATGATATAGGCAAGCTAGCGTGATCCTTGCAAGGCTGAGGCTGCCAGATAGATGAAGAACCGAGAAAAGCATCAAAGAGCCTCCGCTGTTCCACTCGGTCCCCTCCTTTGTTCATCATTTCAGATTCAAGGTCCTTGAGCATCTGCTGTGCCCTTTCATAGGCTTTGAGATGAGAATCTGTGCCTCTTGGGCCATCAGCCACCGCCGGTTTCACTAGCCTCAAGGTTTCTTTGGCTTCAATGATCCTCCCCTGCTTCATCAAGCAGATACCAAGATTGCACATTTTGTTGTTGTCGGAGGCAATCAAAAGTGCCCTCCGATAAGCATCTTCTGCTTCAATATAGTTGTTCTGCTGCATTAGTGCCCATCCCAAGTTCCCCTATATAACAAACAATTGACCTCAGTTTCATTAACCCAATATATAAAAAGTTTTTAAGTAAAGAAACTGGAACTAAACTAGTAGAGATACGCGTATTCTTACCAACAGCCTAGTTGCTTCTTGTTCCACAGAGACCTGGAATTTCTTTCCTTGAGATCTGGCGGTCTTGGTTCGTTTCCCATTGAAAGCCAGCCCTTGTTGAATCAAGTACAACTTGTGCTTCAATAATGCTATTTGGTCTTCCAATCTCCCACATCTCTGAAGAAAGAAAGAAAGAAAGAAAAGAATCAGTGCCATAGTAATACTAAGTTATAAGCAAGTTATAAACTGCAAGAACTGTTAATTACCTTGTAAAGATCCAGAAGAATATTGTCAAGCGACTCTTGGGCTTGATCTGAACACCGATGTCGCAGCGACTTGATGGCTTCAATGGCTTCTTCGGCTCGATTCTGCTGCTTCATCACAATCGCCATATCTTTCAAGGCACTGTCCACTCTATCCCCAGCATTAATGGCTGCCCAAAACAGAGGAATTGCCTTCTCCGGATCTTTATCCACCAACTGCAAAAAGAGAAGGACCCATCAATCAGAACAGAAACAAAGGCACGAAAACACTTTCCTCAACCACCTTGAACGAAAACTAGAAAAGAAAACAGCAAAGAAAAAGAAAGAGAAAGAAAGAGCCATCAATTGGAACAGAAATTCAGATATTAGAGCAAGAAGAAACGACTTTCAATCAATTTCGAGAAAACCCAGAAGCTTGCCTGAGCGTTCTTGGCTCGGACATAAGGACTGTCGCCAACTGGAACCTTGTGGGTCACATGGAAGCAATCGGAGCGAGTTCTTGAAATCCCGAGAGGCTTGGCTGGTGAGGAAGGAGCCGACTTGGAGGGTCTAAAACCAGGAGGAGCGTTCCACATATCTTGCAACATCTTCGGAGTACGAGGGTTTTCAACGCCGGCAGCGTTCTTCCAGTCGAGGAAGATAGTGCTTCCGTCTCTGAGACAGATATAGAGAGAGAGAGTTTACGAGGGAAGGTGACAGTGTAGGAGTGAAGAGAATTAGGGGGGTATTATCAGAAAAATCTCCGAGTTTTTTGACCGTTGCTCAACGTTCTACGAACTAGCCGTTGCGTTTTATTTTTCCATAATTTCGCTGAGATTGCAATTAAGAGGCGTGTATATGCATCTGTATCCCTGAAGTTCAATTTAATTTCATATTTACCCAAATCTTCTACATTTCTCTTTTTCCCCCTAATATCTTCTATATTTGGATTTTTATCCAATATAATTGATACTTTACTCACTAATGCCCCTAAGATTAGGAACCACTAATCTTTTTCTTTTTTGAGTGATTCCACTGAAAAGAAATGTTGATCTCCGTTACTTGAGATATGTATGGGATATATAGTTAATTGAAGTGATGCATTTCGGAATAAAAAATGACTATTATCATAAATACGCACAATATTTCATCAAATTTTTTTTAATTCGAATTTCAAAATTTAAAATTTTTATTATTTCAATAGCTGACAGGCCAACGCGTATGGCTAAAATTATATATACAGATATCATTTTGCCTAGTTATTTCAAAATGAGTTAGTCGATATACAGTCATCAAATGGAGACTACTCATGCAAGCTCATACAATTATATTTAAAAAAAATTAAAAATTATAATAATATCTTTTTTAAAATGATTTTTTTTCTCTTTTATCCCATTCATCAATGGGACTGCACACGCAGTCACCTACTCAGGATTGTAAATAGAATTTCTCTTTCAAGATATTGTTAGTTTTTATCTTAGGGTCCATTTATTTCCAAGTAGAACATTTGTTTTATAAAAGGTGCTTGATTGTCATGTGAGAATATTTTTCAGAAAACGCTTTACGTTGTTATGTAAATGTAAATTTTTTATACGATAAATGTAATATTAATGCCTTAACTTTTATTTTATAATAATTATTTTATGTATTAAATGGGGTTAAATACAAAATTACTCTGTGGTTTATCTAAAAGTCAAATTGCTTTGTGCATTTTAATTGAACTTTTGTAGTTAGTCAAAAATTAAACTATTAACTATGTTAATATGGCAACCCATATGACATGTCACGGGTCATAAAATTAAGAAAACCTTAAAAATTTAAAATAAAAATTTAAACTACAAAAAAAAGAACATAATATACAAAAAAAGTCAAACAATATTTTATAACTTAAAAAATAAAAAAACCCACACAAGATCCTAGTCACATGGAACTTCATAGCTCTCGTCTAGAAGAAAAGATCTCAATATAATATTTCAATTTTTGGAAATAAAAAATAATTCGTTCTTTATGGGTTTTCCATTTTGAGAAAAAATATATGTCGTGAAAAAACAACGTTCTCGTGAAAAATATATACCGTTAGTGTAAAAAAAAAAAAAAAAAAAATTTTCAATATTTTTATTTATATTTTTTATTATTTTAAAACATTTTAAAAAAATATAAAAAAATATCAATACACTAATAATTACTTCCTTAACTATTAAATAAAAAAAATAAAAAAATAATAAAATATATGAGATATCAAAATGAGAGGATAAATAGAGTAGGCAAAGTAACATTTTTCCATTACCACATTTGTCCTTAAGAACAGTATTCATAACCATTCTAGCCCATATCTTTTCCTCAGTTTGCAGGAATGTCATTTTTGCAAATGATGTTAGTCAGTAGCCTTTACAATCTACTAGCAAATGTTGTACTTCAAGACTTGTACTTTTTGTACAATCTACACCATCATTGTAATGGTATTTTCGTATAAACAAGAGACTACAAATAGTTCGATTTTAATATTTCTTTCTTTGTTCTTTTTGTACTTCAAGATTTTGTTTAATGGAAGCTGAATATTGGTGGTGCTTCTGTCTCATCCACATATACCTTTTGAATTAATGGAAAAACTGGTCTAGTAACGTTTTTACAACAAGTAATTCAAGTACACATCAACTTCTGCATGTTACATAGGTAACACAAATCCTCAACAACACAAGAACACCATGCACCAAACTACAGTGCCCGGAAACTGTCTGGTTTGTCAAGTCTAGCTGTACCTGAGCTTGATGATTCACCCATTGCATCGGGAGAAGCTGCTATCTGCGATGATTCTCTCTTTAGTGAAGTTGGCATTCCAGAAATCTCCTGAAGGAGAAACAAGAAATTAACACGGCGAAATTGGGAGAAAATCAGAAAAGGATTAAGTCCACTGGCCTATGCTATCTGTCATTTCAACTGCATATAATAGAATCTTCACATCATCCCTCCACAAGGGAAACCCACATGGTTTTCCCTACATTTTTTTAAGAAACTAATAAAGCCAAAATAAATATTACTACTTCTATTCCTGATGACCAGTTTAAACAAGAATCTCCAAATTACCTTCATTAAATGCAACCTCAAGTCGCAAGGTCGGACTTGATTTCCAATACATGCCATCACAAACTTCGAATATTGAGACAAAACATCAGCAGCAGCTTGCTTTTTCTCTTCAATCTGCAGTTAAATTCTATTATTAATAATTTTACTAACAGAAAACAAAACATAATAGAAGAGAAACTTATGTGACTAATCTAGTAATATCAGAGTAGCTAATAAACCCTTCCATCGTCACATGTATACCTCCTGTGTACCTGGTCTATGCCTATCCTTATATGAATAAAATATCTTCTTACTTATAAAATAAAATAAACCCTTCCACCGTTAACAGATGTTTAAATATATACTTGCAAAAAAAAAAATAGACCGTTAATATATGAGATAGCTCAAGAGATGCAGAAATATCGTATCTGACAGTTAAACTCCAATCTTTAGCCTGCTAACATCTTCATTTCAAGCTTTATAAGATGGAATACGGGTCAAAATTACATAAGTCACTACTGCAAATGTGTCCTCTCACATAATTTGCTGCAAGTGACTATAATCACTGTGTATAGTTACTCTTTGAGAGTGTGTCCCTGCGTGCGCACAGAATTTCCTCATATTTCACCCAGTTTTCTTCCTCTACTTGATCTCAACATTGCAAATGGTCGATTATACCTATCTGTTTTGAAGAATGACCCAGGGTGCACCATGTCTCATTGAGAAGCCCCTTTGCTACTCGACAGAAATGAGGAAGGAAACACAAAACCAAACTAATAGGTCTATCAAGCACGATGTATTAATCCAAAAATTAATTTTTTATTTTCTTTGGAGGAATGACAAAACCAAGGTACAGAGGCCAAGCAACACTTCAAGAAATACACATATAACCACCGACTTTCCCAGGTGAAGTGGGGTGGAGTAACAGGGGTTCCCCTGGATTTCATCATACGCGATTTTTGTGGGTGGGATCGTGTTTTTGGGGATTACTCCCGAGCTTCACCTCGGTGAGGTTCCACATCATAAGAAAACGAAGTATGGTGGAATCAAAGCGAAGAACGAGGTTTGGGTACATTCCATCGTGGTTGTGACATACAAATTTGTGAGTAAAAATGCCCAGAAATTCTAACAAAACGAATTGCCTTTCGATCCCTCATTAAACCCGAGAACCAACCAGCGGATTTTGCAGCAATTGAGACGGACCCATTGAATTACCCAACTTTACCCAAAGCTTCAATCCCCACTTGCCAAACATAGTATAATTTACTTTTAAGCCAAGCAATGTAAATCATGAGGTATGCATACTCCATAGTTTTTTTTTTTTTTTTTTTTTTTCATCATATCTTAAAAAAAAAAAAAAACTGAGCGAGAGAGTAGGACACACTTTCTTCCAAGGAAAAAGTCCAATTCTAAGAAACTGTTTGGTATTTTGCTTTTAGGGTTTGAAGTTTGAAACAGAACAACATCCTAGAACAAGGAAATGAAATGGTAAGAAACGTACCTCGTAATCTTCTTTCATAGCTGAAAACTGTCTTCCTCTACGGTTCCAACCACTGTCGATGAATTCTGGAGGGGTAACAAAATCTCGTCGACCTCAAATGAGAGAGAAGAGAAGAGAAGAGAAGAGAAGATAGGAGCACTCTTATGTATGCGTTAAGTAGGATTTACCCAACAACAATAGCAAATGGCCTATTAGCTCAGTTGGTTAGAGCGTCGTGCTAATAACGCGAAGGTCGCAGGTTCGAGACCTGCATGGGCCAATCAAATTTTTTATATTTTTCATTTTTCATTTTTCGATCATAATGTATTATTATGATTCTTATTCTTTATCCATCCAGAAATAATTAATATACTTTCTTCATTAATATACCTTTTATTTTTTATTATGAAAAAAAATTACTGCACAAATGATAAGAAGTCCCAAGTTCTTAGGAGATGAGCAAGGAATGAGTTGTGAAATAGATCCAAATGGGAAATGGATCCAAGATCAGCAAGTCCCATAATTTATTGATGAAAAGAACAAAGAGACCGATTATGGTTTTGGAAGTAGTCCTAAAATTGAACCGTTGAGAATCATTTACTATGGATAATGTTAAGGACGTGTTTTACACCATCAACTGCATGGATAACCTGCAACAAATAAGATGGCGGCACTGAGTGCATGGGGGTACTCCGATACCTAAGTTAAAGAGAAATCTTCTCAATATATGTATATTAATGAATCTCAATGTGTTACCTTCAGGTGTTATTTATAGGAGTATGAAAATTTTGATAATGACTAACTCCAGAATTTATCTTAAATAACTCTCAAATAAATCGATAGGATAGCTTGCATGTTCCATCGGAGATGTTATCTACTCTTTATGTTATTCACCACATGGTTAAAGATCCAATCTCTGGGCTTGCAGAGCTAATTCAACTCCTGAGACTCAAACTTAGGCCTTCCAACGCATGGTCTTATTTCCCCCAAGGCCCTAAGTATCCCTTCCAGATAACATAAGGAAACATGTGTTTTGAGATAACTTGGACAAAAGATAGAGACTCTCACACTTATTTGGAGAAGGATCGAGGTCAAACGAGCTCTCAAAAGAAAGAATGGAATCAGGTACGATAAGATAGGATAATGATGAATCAGTGATCGACAATAGGGCACATGAGTGTTCTATATGTTTATCAGTTGTATATCTAGCTTCCACAATCCCTTAAAAAAGAGCAAAATAAGAAGAAAAAGAGGACAAGCTATGGCAAAGAAGTAAGAAGGGGAATGGAGAAAGTGAAATTAAGCTTCTCTATCCTCTCGATTGGAAAGTGTTGTGTGAAGACTTCTACTAAAAGGGTCTTTGGATAGGTGGTATGGAAAGTTAAGGTTTAAAAGCATACTAGTCCCTTTTGAATGAATCGCTTGTCCTTGCTCTCAAGGAAACCTCCTGGCTAACACCCTTTTAGTAATGTCAACTTTACATCTCCATTTAAAACATAGAATAGCTGCATGTACTTGTTTTAAATACATAAGATTATTGAGCAAACTAACGGGTGGACTCCGTTAAACTTGACCCAAAGTCGATTTGTTCATTAAATGAGGATCTTTTATGAGTAAGATTTCATTAAAATTAAAAATAATGATATAAAAGGAGGGGGTGGGGAGCTCTCTATCGCTCTCGTTCCTCCGCCTGCTAGCTTTCGATTGCTCTCCTCTGCCACAGACATCTCTCTCAGATCCTAGCTTTCGACTGCTCTCCTCCGCCACCAACGTGAAGCTATATGGGCAAGTGGGGGATGTGGTTTTTCTGCTACATTGGCTGGAATAGGGTATCCAACGGAGGAGTGGAGTGGGGATTGTACCATTTTTGGGAGTGGTTCGTCAAGATTGGAGTCCATGATCGAGAGCTTCATGCCCATGGATTTTTTCTCTTCGGGACTAGGGACCAACACATTAATGTTTTTGAGCTAAAAATATCTCAGGTTTCCCATGGACCCAGAGTAATAAGACACCAAGCTCTCGAGTTGATCTGACAAAGGAGAGAATTTTGGATGCAGGTTGACTGAGTAGGTTGAGTTGGTACTCTACAGAAACTCTAGCAAAGGTTTGATAACTTTCTCAATTAAATTGTACGAAGCATAGTATGGGTGCAACAAACAATTGAAAGAGAAAGCAACAGAAACTTTGATTTCTTTTTACAAACCCCACCTTGTGTTCTTTGCCTTTTTGCAAAATGCGGTGTCACCCGTAACAATGGTGGTGATTTTGGTTGCTGGGTAGCGAGCTAAAACATTGGCCCTAAGCCACATTTCAGCCATTAAAACACTACTTCAGACCTCATAGAGGCTTTCATCACCCACAGAAACAGGTATTGGAAGAGCTGAGTGAAATGCTTGGAAGACCTTTGGGATTGTGTTATAAAGGTTTAAAAACACAATGGGTTGGGTTCTTTACCTGCACCTGCAAAGAGAGAAAACAAAGATTATTAAGGTCTTCGTTTAAATAAAGCAAAAGACCCCACTTGCCCAAATAGCTTCTCCTCCACTCTGTTTCATAAATTTGGTTTTATTCCCACACTAGGTGTGGCAAATCGTATTTTCAGGTCGTATTCGTATCGTGTCAAGTCATGAACATTTGATTATATAAGTCTATCCAAACCCAATCCGTACCCAATCCGTTAAGCTAAACGTGTCAAACTTCCAAATCCTAACCCAACCCATTTAGATAACGAGTCGTGTCGTGTCACTTGTTTTAACCCGTTTAATAATTAATTATAAATATGTTAACACAACACGACTAATTTATTTCATATAATTTGATTGAACTAAAACACATAATTCATTTGACCTGATTAATATAATTTTGCATAAAAGTTAAAATCTATATTTATTAGTAACCGCAATATCTTAAAATATATATATCAATATTTTTCAAATTTTAACATATAATAAAATCAATATTAGAAACCATACAATAACAAATATGAGCATAGGTCTAAAATTACAATAAAAACATAAAAATATAAGCTTACTGAAAAATATCAAATATTACAACTTAATAATAATAACATTTTAATTTTGAAATAAATTCTAAACGGATCAAAACGAGTTAATTTCGTATTAAACAGTTGACCTGTTAGTAACCTGTTTATAAATTGTGTCTTAACGGATCAACCCGTTTTTACCTGAACCCGTTAATATCAAATCCAAACCTGCTAATTTGGTGTATTGTTTATGTTAAGTTCATTGATCGTGTAACATATTGTCACCCCTACTTGCAACGCATCGTTTCATTTTTCACCATGACACGACAGCTCATTTTCGTGTGCAAGGGAAGCAAGAAAACGACTGCCTTCAGACTTTTTCATATAACTTACGTATATACGTATTTTCTAAAAATATCTCATAAATAGGTTCGAATCACTTGAATGACTCAATCACCTACCTTTTGTTCTAGGGAAAGGCAACCAGCCGGATGGGTAAAATTCTCTGTTTTACACCCACAAATAATGAGCTAACACGTAGGAATTGTAGCAAATTGAAGAATAGAATCGCATGCAGAGAATCAGCATTCACACAGTTCGATCTTTCTTTCTTCTCCGTTTTCTCACTTCCTTCTCTCAACTGTTGGCCAAAACCCATTCCCTTGCTCCTCTCTCTCTCTCTCTCTCTCTCTCTCTCTCTCTGGAGGCCTTTTCTAGGTTCTCTTCGCCCTGCCTTAAGACACCAAGTTTTCTTCGTAATTATACAAGGAAACATGGTGTGTTACAAGGAAACATGGTGTGGGAATCATAAGGGCCTCTGTGGCTGTTGAGCAGCAAACCAAGAAGACCAAGGTTGCACTCATCAGTAATGAACCCGCACTCACTAATAATTTTACTGAATTGAAATCGTTAAGGTTGTTGGATTTGTGTGGAAACAATCTTTCACCCACCACTCTCGAAATTTTGAAGGTTATGACTGAGGGAAATTCTCTGTTGGTCACTGATACATTTGATGTATCTCCCTTACCTGCTAATAGCCCACCACCTGTTACTCTAAAGCACTCGACGGAAAGGAGAAAAACGAGAGGGCATAGGAGAGGAGAATCAGGAGAGGCGCTGTGTAGAGAAGAGAAAAGGAAAAATGGGAGAGGAAAATAAGAGAGGAGAGAGATGGTGCGGGGAGAGTATAGAGAAAGGAAAAGAGCTGCTTCAGTAAACTAGCACCCACCAAAAGACATATAAACCTCATATATGTCGAGATTCTATTAGCCGGTGTAAATTGGGATTTCTCACCCAACCAGTTCTGAGTTTTTCTCTTTGTTCTAACTCGAATCGTTTACTCCATTACTGGATCTAGTAAGCATCCAAGAGACCGCTCACAAATCACAAGTATTGTTAGAATATTGTTAGATGATAAAATATTGAGTTGGGATGTTGAACTGAATTGAGTCAAATGTTGAATTGAATTAAGTTGAATTGAGTTTAGATGATAAAATATTATTAGAATATTATTTTTAATATTATTATTGTTTTGAAATTTAAAAAAGTTGAATTGTTTGTTATATTTTGTGTTGAAATTTAAAAAAATTATAATGATAAATTAAGATGAGTTGAATTTGATTTGATAACCAAACGTAGAATGCTGCTACATAAGATGAGGAAACTGTAGTCGCTTGGTTCTCTAACTTGAGAGGAATTTGGGCTCACCCTAGGGGCCTAGAGATGGAAGAGTGCTCAAGCTATTTTAATTATAGCATCAAAAAAGCTGAGAGGTCACCATTGGCATGATCTCCGCGAACAGTGTGATGAGTAGGATAACCAAGACGAGATTCTTCTTCATGCACAAAATCAAGATCAGAAAACCTTCTCACACCGATACCCATAACATAGCAAAGGTCTTGCAGTTTAGTTTAATTTCTTTCATGTAAATCCAAAGTTTGAGATTCAATTCATCATTGGCGCGAGATCTCTTGTTAAAAACAAACAGTTATAACAATAAATTATGGCAAACTTTCGAACTCGGGATTATCAACGTTTGTAAATTTGTTTAAATTGATTTCATGCTTCCCATAATCAAAGTAGTTATGTTTTAGCTGTTTTAGAGCTAGCGACTCAATACTCTAATAAAATCCAAATGGATGACAATAGCAATCAGTTGGACCCGAGCAAAAGAACAAAACAAGACAGAAAAAGTGATCATGTTTCCTTTGAAGGAGCCTTCTTTGCAGCCTCAGCAGCTGCTTTCTCGGCATCAATTTCGGCAACGATGGCGTCAATCTCAGCTTCCTCAAGTTGCCGCAAACCCTGCTCTTTAGTCATCACAGCAACTTCTATGTTCTTTCCCCCACTCTCAACAACCTAAACATGTAGCATAAAATGTTTCAAAATGTATTATGGTTCCAAATCTAAAATATATTGCCAGTATTTTACATTGGTCTTATCTCAAGAAACTTGAGCATGGACAGTAGGTGAAAGGCTACAGTTGCTCAGGACATCAAAAAATAAATTCCACGGAACTGCACCAGATGAAGTGATGCAGACATGCAGTTCAACTCAAGCATGGAATCATGGGATGATTAGGGCCCGTTTGGATAGTGAGATTAGATGAAATGAGTTGAGATGGTTTGTGAATAGTAGTGAGATTATTAGTTGAAATTGATGAATGAGATGAGTCTCACCTCACCTCTGTATCCAAATGGGCCCTAGTCAAACAGTATCTCCATCAAACTATCTTTTTTAGTGCGTCCAATAGGCTGAGAATCTTCTACACCAAATTACATTGTACTAGTTACTGGAAAGCATTATAAACTGAGATTAGGTAAGCTAAAATCTTTTTCCCCCCTCGTGGGCCACCAAAAATAATACTAATAAAAAAATATCTTTTTTCCCCCTCACAAGTAAAGCACAGCAAGATAACAACCATGAATAAGATAGTGCCTAAAAAGGAAACGTGCATCCCATTGAGAACCACACATCATTGTTGTAAGAAGCATCTTATAGGTATAAGAGGTAGAGATATATATATATTAAAAAAAAAAAAGGTTACTTAAATTGATTAAAAAGTATTTTTGCAAGCCTTGCGAAGCCTCATCTAATATGCAGGTAATGAATATTAGAAATGAATGCCTATGTAAGAATAGTGCAATGAACATCTTAGTTTGCTAAATATGTATTGAATTGCGAGGCTAAGAAAACAATGTAAGTACCATCATCTTGGCCTTGATGTTCAAGTTAAAATGTTAACATTTTTCTCAAATGAATTATGGCCTTTCACGTGAGCCCTTTTTATGAATCTTTTATGACATATTGGAAAGACAAGTTAGCAAATACTTGAATCTGATAATTGTGCTATACATATGTAATGAATAGTCTTATGTTATGGAAGTCATGTAAACCCTTTTACCTCAAGCAATGCACGGATAGCAAGCTTCAAAGTTTCTTGCCCAGAAGTTTCCTTATAGTTTTTCTCCAGAAACTCCCGTATCGAATTAGAGTTTCTCCCAGTTGCATTAGCCTTCCAAGCAGAAAATGTCCCAGAAGGATCTGTCTGATACAATGATGGCGCACCAGAATAGGGATCAAAGCCAATAATCAAAGTTGAAAGCCCAAATGGTCTCACCCCCCCACTTTGTGTGTACTTTTGCTGAAGACCAGCAATGTAACGAGTAATGTACTCAACAGTCGCTGGATCCTCAACAGTAAGCCTATGGCTTTGACATTCAATTCGTGCCCTGTTTACTAGAACACGAGCATCTGCCTTGAGTCCTGCACACGCTAGAGCAATGTGATCGTCCAAGTTTACAATCTTCCTAACCGATCTGCAAAATGGAAGCAGCAGAGTAAGACTGCCTACCCTAGAAAAGGTCATGCAAAATGTAACAAAGAAAATGGAAGAAAAAAAAAAAAAAAAAAAGGAACGCAGTAGGTTTCATGATTGGCAAGAATGCATTCTTGAAGTAGTCAAGAAAATCTGGTCAAGGTTTCTATTCAAATCAGCACCGATATAATAAACATACCTAGATGTCTAATCCAAAAAAAAAAAATTGTTTGGTAATTCTATCTACCAGTATCTTCTTTAGCTCATATCTAAGATTAGATACATAAGAGAAACTAAGAGCGTTTAACTAGTTTCATTTATTGAACAGGAATAAAAAAAGCCAACATCTTGTATTAGTGAATCTGATCTAAAGGCTATCCCAACTTGTGATTACCAACATTTTACTTAAAAAAGGAGATTTCAAAAGGAAATAAATATGTATCTTAGGTTTGGTGACCGCCAGTTGAGTTATATCTCCAATATGACACACATAACTTGTTTGTTTGAAGCATTACCCAAATCATCAAATGCCTATGCGTGGAATTTAGTTATATTGGTAATCTAAATGAGCAGAACATCGCATCCGAGGATTTTCTTTTTCTTTTTATTTTTTAAAAAGTTACAGAGCATATATATAGGACACTGTAGAGCGTAGAGCGTCTATGAAATTTCAGAGGAACTATTTCAGCAAAATTAATCGGATAAAGCAACGTCCACAAAATTCTAATGGGACCTTTATCGAATCCTAATGTGACGAAAGTAAATCACATGGATATAGATCACCCTAAACCCTAACCCTGGCCACATCTACAAGCTCGGGAAGAGAGATCAGCTGATAATTTCAACCGTTGTGATTCTTATAGAAACGGTGACAGAGAGTGAGACCTGGAATCTTGGAGTTTGGCGGCGGACTTCTTTTCGACACCGAGGACGACGGTGTCGGTGCCGCGGACACCGACGGCAGCGTTTCCCTTCCGCACTGCTTCGAGCGCGTATTCGACCTGGAACAAATGCCCATCTGGTGAGAAAACTGTTATTGCTCTGTCGTACCTCGCCATTTTCTTCTTTCTTCTCCTCTCTCTTTGGCTCTTATTTTTCTTTCCTTTTCTTCTTCTGCTTCTTCTTCCGCAACAAGGCACCGAGAGTCTCCTTTCTAAAAAGTTAACACTGTTATGGAGGTGAATACTTGTAGGATAATGCTACTCCTCCCGGTCCAAGCTCCCGCAAGAGCTACCGCTGGCGTTTGTTTTATTTTTTTATTTTTTATTTTGTAATTAAGGAAATATCTTTTAACAATATTATAAAATTTTATAAGAAAAAATATTAAAAAGTGTTAATTAAAAAAATACATGTAGAAAAAAGAAAAAATCACAACAAAATAACTAGCAGAACCAACGGTGACTATAGGCCGCCTTAAAAATTAAGAAAAATGACTACTGATTCTTATTGCTCAGTGTTATTGTTGAAATTTTTTATTTTATTTTATAATTTTTCTTTTTACTTAGTAATTAATGAAGTATTTTTTAATAAGACTGTGATTTTTTTATTTTTTTAAAAAAATATTTAAAAGTGCAAAAAATACATGTAAAAAAGAAAAAAAAAAGAACAATTATGCCTAACCCTAACTCCCAACGAGAGCTGGGAGCACTGGACGTAGCACTGTTCATACTTGTAACTTGGTAGTATTAAGAAAAGAGTGCGCTTAGAGTGCACTATTCAAGCTTACCACTAGGCTAAAAATATTTTTTATTTTGTTATTATTTTTTTATTCAAGATTTTTTTATCATTTTAAAATATTTTTAAAAAATATAAAAATATATGAATACACTAATAATGGCTTTCTTAACTATTAAGTAAAGAAAAAGATTAAAAGAAAACTAAAATACCCGAAGTGTCAAAATGAGTGAGCAAGTTGAGTGAACAAAGTAGTATTTTTCTTAAGAAAAATTTTATTCATTATCCACACATCACACACCATACTTTTTTTTCTTTCAAATATGTGGTATATAGATGATGAGTAGAAGAATTCAATAAGTTTAAGAAGAATAAAATAAAATAAAATTAAAAATTTTAAAAAATTAAAAATATATGATGTGTGTTATGTAGAAATGATAAGTAGCAAAGGTTCCCCTTGGAACTTGGCTAAGTTTGAGTAGTGGGAGTACCTCAAGGATTAGATTGAGATCAACTCAGTTCAACCTAATATCTAAACACTCAACTCCCAAATTATTAAACTCATATCAACTCAAAACCTCTTTACACGTGAGATCCATAACTTTTTTCAATTTTTCATAAATATATCGTCTTAACATCCAAACACATCTAAATTCATTTTAGGTAAATTCCACTCTATCATCTCAATTCACTAATAAACTCAACTCATTCGAACTCAAGCCAATATTCAAACGGGCCTAAAATAACAAATTCAAGTGATATAATATATTAAAAATACTGTTCACCGGTATGGACTAGGGGTGCTACCCGCCCCTTACGGGGTGGGGCCACCCCTTCCCCGTCCCCGTCCCCCTCCCCCGCATGGGCGAGGGTGGGGATTTTTCACCTTTGTCCATGCAGGTGCGAGGTACCCCGTTCGTTGCACGAGGTGCGGGAGTGGACCTCCATCCATCTGCCCCCCTCCTCCCCTCTCCTCAGTGACTAAGTCCTCCCCTCATCGGCTCTCCCATTCGATCACAACAAACCTAAACATCAGAATAAGTTACAAACAAGAGAGTTTGGGAGTCTGGGTCTGAGACCTTCTACACCAAAGAAGCCCCTGCTTTTGACCTCGAAACAGAGGAAGTAGTCTTCCCCACCTTGAGCCACCAACATGCCACCCCACGCCGCCAGCCTCCTCCACGTCATCGCCACCTCAAAGAGAGAATCGTCGAGACGAGAGAGATAGAGAGAGTTTCGAAGGGTCTGAGACGAGATAGAGAGATCGACAGAGTTTGAGATTGAGAGAGTTTCAGAGGGTCTAAGACAAGAGAGATTGAGAGAGTTTGAGAAACTGAGGAATCTGCCCCCCGGGGGGGGGGGCTTAGAGATGCGGGAGTGAGGCGGGGGATTTACGGAGCAGGGCTGAGCCCCCTCCATCTCCCGCCTCCGCAACCCCCCTTTCATACGGGCTGGGGGCCCGGCCCCCCGTCTGTGTGGGGCGGGGAATAGCGGATTCCCTGCCCCACCCAGGCGGGGGCGGGGCGAACGGGTTGGTGCAACGGGTGGCCTAGTATGAACTATGGAGTCGACAAAAAATACAAAAAAAAGAACACTAGACCTGCATCCGGTATAGACCTAGATATTTGCAGTATCCCAATCGTCAAGAGGCCATAACGCTGTAATGCATCAGCCTATCAGGTGCACATATGAATTTTACATTAAAAATATATATTTACATAGAATAATAATATAGTATTAATTTGTGCAAGTTAGTTTCTTTTCATAAAATAATGCCCACTATTGAAAATAATTCTTTTCATATGGTTGCGTTGGCTTGTGACAATTTCTTTTATTTTCAAGTTAAGCTCGAGTCAGGCCATGGCCCATTTAGAATTGTTAGATTTGTTGAATTGTCCTTATTTTGCAAACATGTTAAGATGGTCTTTTGACCCAGTAGTGAATGAGAAGAGTAAGGATAGGTTTGGCAAGTGGGATGAGATATAAAATTTTCATCTCTTCATTATAATTTTTTTTAAATTTTCACATAAAATATAATAAACAATTCAATTTTTTCAAATCCCAATTCAATTTTTCAAATCCTAAAAAAATAATAATATTAAAAAATAATATTTTAAACTTTCATTCAAAATAAAAAATTCTCATCTTACTATCCAAACATATCCTAGATTCCTAATAGTATATGTAGTAGAAGGAGGGACGTGTATATGTATGTTGAAACTTAATCAAAATTCTATTTTCTATTTCTCTCATCATCTTCTTCCTCTCTTCTTGGAGTGCTCCCTTCAAAGTGAACAATTGCAATATATTTTTCTTCAAGTAATTTGATGAGTGTTATATGTACATATCATTTTCCTTTTACATGGTAACATAGATTAATGTAGTTTATTATATCTAATAAAAATATTTATAAGTTGGTGTATAAAGCACACCCTTCACGCCGTTGTTATGGAAAAAATTGATTTGTTAAAAAAGTTTAAAATTCAAATATCTTGTAAATTAAATCATGTTATATCAATAGTATAAAGAATGTGTTCTCCATATCAGTTTATAAGTAAAAATATATATATATTTTTTATTTTTTATTTTACAATCGGATGGATCATATTAAACTAATGTTAGATTATGAGATTCAACGATCTCCCTTAGGGGCTTGCTAGACTTATGAGAGTCTATCAGTACTTGACAGTCCAACCCGCCGGTGAACCTTGTATGCATTACGAAGCCCCTCATGCCCGCCCGTAGCACATATAGATATGGGGCTCTGCGTTGCCAAAGTATATAAAGAAATAAAGTTACACCTTTGCTAACAGCAATTGCTTTTAGCCTAGTGGTAAGCACTAAATCCTAACAAGTATATCAGAGCGATGGCTCTTTTTATTAGATTAACTATTTTTTGAGTTAAGATATTATGTCTAACATTGCGACTACATTTAGTGAAGACCAATCTAGCAGTTAGCCTCTACTATTTTGCATAGACAATTACACATTCTGGAAAGTTAGAATGAGAATTTTCCTTCGATCTAAAGGTCAAGAAATTTGGAGATACGTTATAAGTGGACCTTATATTCCAACAAAATTTGTTGATGGAGTAAAAGTAAAAAAGAAAGAAGAAGAATTCGATCATGAAAACAATAAAATTACAGCATTTAACTCAACGGTTATAAATTTCCTATATAATCCTCTCGACGGGAATGAGTTCAATAGAATACACACTTGCAAGACAGCAAAAAAAATTGGGATAGCTTGGAAGTTACTTATAAGAAACTTTGCAAGTCAAGAAATCAAAAATTCATATTCTTACTTATGAATATCAAATGTTTAAAATGAATGATGATGAATCTATTTCTGCTATATACATTCGTTTTACAAACATCATAAACAGCTTAACAGCTCTCAGCAAAGTTTATTCCAATGTAGAGATAGTAAGAAAAATTCTCAACTCTGCCAAAATGTTGGGAATAAAAAATGACAACGATTCTTGAAGCTAGAGATCTTAAGAAACTCAAAGTAAATAAACTCATTGGGTCACTTACCACCCATGAGTACATATTTAAAAAAGGAGAATAAGAAGGAAAGTCAAAGTAGAACTTGGCACTTAAAGTTGTTCCTCATGAAAGCGAAAGTGATGAAGATAAGGAAAATGGTGACAAAGTGAAAGCAAAAGCAATAAAAGCTACATGGGATGATGATTCAAGCAGCTCAGACAGTGAAGAATGGAGAATCTGCAAATCTTTATCTTATGGCTAAAGAAGACAATGAGGTAACAAATCTTGACAATATTGAAAATCCTTCATATGAGAAATTGCAAGATGTCTTAGAAGAGGTATATGACGAACTTGAGAAATTAAGTATCAAATATACTACTTTGAAAAAGAAAAATTCTTCTTTAACAAACGAAATTGATATTTTAAGAAAAGAAACTATTATTTCGAAAGATGAAAATCATGAGTTGAAAAAGAAAGTGACTGATTTATAAAAGATTGTTAAAAAATTTACAAATGGGAAAATAAATTTTGAAAAACTTCTTGATAGTCAAAAATGAGTTTTTGACAATGCATGCTTGGGATACATGCCAAAACAAAAATATAAATCTTATAAAAACTTCTTTGATAATCCTTCTAAATCAAAGACCAGTATTCAAAGTTCTTTTGATAAAAGAAAATTTTTCAAAGAAAGATATTATTACAATCACTCAAGTTCTCTGTATATGTCACATGTAAATTGTGATTTTTGTAATAGAAATGGTCATAATTATCATGCTTGTCCTATTAGAAGAAAACATATAATGACTATTAAGGTCATATGGATACCTAAAAATCTTATTTCTTCTAATACTAATAAATGAAAGAACCAAAGAACTTGGATACCAAGAAAAATCATTTAAATTATTTTTGTAGGTCTGCATGAAGTCCTTCATAAGCAAAAGCAAATGGTTTTTAGATAAGTGAATGTTCAATACACGTGATATTTAGAGACATCAGGAAAGATCATCACAACTTAATGCAAGATGCAACCAACCAGTGAAAACTGATGAAAGATCATCTAGCGGAACAATTCTATGAGAACCTTCACGAGGTGTAAGTATTCGATCATCTTTTAGAAATGTTTGCAATCATACTATTTTTATCTTAGATTAAACCCAAAAATATTGAGGAAACACTTCTTGATGAATCTTGGATTTTAGCTATGCAAGAAGAGTTAAATCAATTTGAAAGAAATGATGTTTGGACACTTATTCCTAAACCCAAAAATCATACTATTCTTGGAACAAAATGAGTTTTTAGAACAAGAAAGATCCGGAGTTATCACTAGAAACAATGCTTGACTTGTAGCCCAAGGTTTCAATCAAGAAGAAGAAATCGATGATGATGAGATATATGCACCAGTCACAAGATTAAAAGCTCACAAAAGCACTATATAGACTCAAACAAGCTCTTGGAGCTTGGTGAGAAATTTTGTGGTTTCTTGATTGAAAAATGTTTTTTCAAGAGAAAAAATTGACACAACTCTTTTCATTAAACACAAAAAAGTATGATATTCTTTTGATTCAAATTTATATGGATAATATAATATTTGATGCTACTAATGAAAATATGTACCAAGGTTTTGCTAAAAAGTATGCATGAAGAATTTGAAATAAGCATTAGGGGAGAGCCTAACGTCTTACTCGGATTGCAAATCGAGTATGAAGGAAATTGAAACACCAATGAGCCCAACTACCAAACTTGATAAAGATGAAAGCGGTAAGCCAGTTAACTCGAAGGTATATCGATGATGATTGATAGTCTATTATATTTGATAGCCAGTAGACCAGATATTATATGCACGTTTTCAATTATCTCCAAAAGAATCTCATTTCATTGCAGTTAAGCGCAATCTTAGATATCTTGTTGATTGACCTAAGGTTATGGTATTCTAAGCACACTTCTTTCGATCTAATCAGCTACTCAGATGCAGATTAGATATCATTTTCCTCAAGATCATGTGCAGAAGGGCAATATTGTACTAGAATTCACAAGCACACACGATCAGTTGGTGGACATTTTCACAAAACCTCTACTAGAAGATAGATTATGCATGATTAGAAAAGAAATAGGAATGATGCATGCCATGAATATCTGTCAAACATTTTTATTTTATTATCTCAAACGACTTACAAAAACTTGAGATTTTTAGCCTCATTTTGAAGCGCTCTTGTTCTTCATATATCAATATGTTATCCTTATCTAAAGGATTAGGCAGTCGAAATGAAGAAACAAGTAATGATTTTAAATCTTTATTCTTCTACTTTAAGTCTCCTATTTTTTTATTAGACTAGTAAATAAGTTGTTGAAGTTCATAAATCTTCTCGCTAAGCTTTCAACCTCACGAGTTCTGAAATGCAATTGCCAGGAAAATTAGACAATGTATGAAGAGTATCGAGTACTGAGACTCACAAGTTCATAAATGACGTCATCATCTGACTTGTTAGTCAGATCATTCTCTTATTGCATCATGACACCAATGATAGATGCAAAAATAACTGGTGGCTGAGATGCAGTACCCCATGTAGTGAACAAGGGGATTGTTAGAAGAAAATTACAGAGCCATTAAAAAGAATGGGGTAAGCTTAGAAAGTGAGAATGTAGATAGGTTACATAAAGCAAAGAAGATTTGATGTGAATTAGATAAAACTCAAGACTGATTTTGTAGAGATGGAAATGAGAATAAGACAAGCTATCAGTTCTTCAAAACTTACTTAGTCAAGATTACAAGATATGGTAGATGCATATTTTATTTAGCTAAGCCAGCGATATTAACTGCAAAATGTCCCTATTTTTCTCGTAAACGTTGAACCTCTGCTGTTAGTTACTGACGTTGACTTTGTATTTGTTCTCTCTCGTTTCAGCTCCTCTATTCGTGGTTGTAGGTCATGAGCGTACCAATCAACAAATTTATTCAACTCCTTATTTTCTTATTTTAATATTTTATTCTTTCTACTTTTATTAGCAAACCTTTGATGCAATTCAGATATTTGATTGTTAAGCTGACCAACCTTATTCACCCTTGCCAGTAACATCCGAAACATGGTCGTAATAGTGGCAGCATATTGAACACTGAGCATTCTTGATCCTGCAACAACCTCAACATCAGTCATGCTAGAAAAATGTATCTCTGCTCCTATCATAGTGTTGGCGGCCTCAGAAGAAAAAAATTAGTGGTTAAGACATAAAAGGGTTCCAGATTCAAATCTGAAATATTATTGGAAGAATGTTACTCGGCCATACTATTGTTCTGAATAAATAAAAAACTAGGTCAATAGGCAATGTGAGAACTTGTTTTGTGGGTAATCGAAGGGTGAAAATGATCTTTTTATAAAAACCCAGAGCATTCAAATTTCTGTAAAAGGGGTTAAAGTTAATCCAGAGGGGACCTGGGCAGGACTCGAGGCCTTGCGGCATGCGTCAGAGACCTAGGCGGCTCTGTGTTTTGCGACAGTTGTTGGGACCCAAGCGGCTCTGGGTTTTGTGACCCTTTTCGGGATCGAGCGATTCCAATTATTCAACTCTCCACAGTTTTTACAAAAACATCGTTTTCATCAATCCATTGGCATTGTTTACTGCGGTTCCTTTTTAATGATGCCAAATGGGGGAGAAGTTTAGACTAGAGCATTAACATGTTCTTTCCAATGCTTTATTTATTAAGTTTGTTTATATATGCTTGGAATTATGTTTATCTATTACTTGAAAAAATAACGCACATTATCAGGGGGAGCTTAAGTATTACTACAAATTTCAGAATTCTACTATGTATTTGTCATCATAAAAAAGGAGGAGATTGTTGAACCCAATGTTTTAAGTTTCATATAATTACATATCTACATATGGATTTTGATTATAACAAATGAATTCAAGTATAAAGGAATCTCAATCTCAAGTTGTTTACAGAATGAAGCCAAGCGTATCAACAAATCAAGCATGTGCAAGAAAGAGAACAAGATTACAAATAAAGCTCTTAAAATAATTTTGTAAATCTCTTGACAAAATTCGAAATTGGATTAAGGTTTAAAGTTAATATTTTTCATAAAACATAAAATTGCATTTTTCATATATGCATGACATATTTAATAATT
Organism: Pterocarya stenoptera; assembly: GCA_003123785.1. Classification (NCBI taxonomy): domain Eukaryota; kingdom Viridiplantae; phylum Streptophyta; class Magnoliopsida; order Fagales; family Juglandaceae; genus Pterocarya; species Pterocarya stenoptera. Next base: position 67,307 of record QEOT01006836.1, read on the forward strand.
AAAAGTTTAAATTTTGAAACTTTGAAAGATGATTAATTGTCATTTTTTACATGTGCATGTTTTGTTTGAAACTTTTCAAAAGTGAATAATGTTATTTTTGACAATTTCAAGAAGGAGAAACTTTGATATGAATATTTTAAAAAGTGAATGATGTTGTCTTTGACAATTACGAAAAGTAAAATTTTGATTTGAATATTTTGAAAAGTAAATGATGTCGTCTTTGACAATTTTAAGAAAGTAAAACTTTAATTTGAAAATTTTAAAAAGTGAATGATGCTGTCTTTGATGATTTCAAGAAAGTGAAACTTTAATTTGAAAACTTTAAAAAATGAATGATATTGTATTTGACATGTGAATTTTTTTAAATTTAAAAATGAAGTCTCATATGCATATAAATAGCTTATTTGAGATCTTCAAATTTAGAACATATTATTGCAAGTTTTACAATATTCATTCAAAACTTTTAATCTCTATTCTTTAAGCATTGAGCCTTAATCCTTATTCATTTTGAGAGATATATAGTTTTGCGTTGTATTGTTCTTATTCCACTCATTGAGGAATGTTTTTTGATAATATACCCACTATCAACTTTTGTATCAGTAAAAGTGCGTATAACCCTTATGTGTGTAGAAAATGTTCTACACAGAGAGTAGATTTTGAATCACCACGTGTAAGGTGATTGCAAGTATAGAAGGTGTTCTACATAGGGAATAGACGTTGAATAACCATGTATAAGATGATTGCAAGTGTAGAGGGTGTTCTACACGGACTCTTTGTAGCGATACTGCTAAAAAATGTAATAGGTTTCTATCTCCACCTAAAGGAGATTAGATAGTAAATTTGAAAATTCTCAAGGTTCAGCTTGAGACAGAATGTAGGCAGTGAGGCTGAACCTCGTTAAAATATTGAGTTTGCTTCTCTTACCCTTACTCCTTATATTTACTGTTACTTCGTATTTTACTCTTATTTTATATTGTGCATTTGGTTTTATAATTTTTAATTTTTAAATACAACCCAATTCACCCCTTTCTTGTATTAGTCATTTGGGCAACAACCAAGTTAATGTGTAAACTTATATTGTAAGATTTTTATAATAGATCAAACATTTCTATTTGAGTTTAAGCTTCTAACATTTTTTTAATCATTTGATGTTAAATTAAAAATAATAATATAGTTATGAATACAATTTATCTTTTTTAAAATTCTATAAAGATCTTATATATATATATATATTGAGAATTCTTATACTTTGTATTTTTAATTTAAATTTTTAGAAAAGTTATAAAGAAATAATGTTGATAGAATAATAATAACACATAATAGGATAAATATCAAATAATCAACTTTTTCGCAAGGAATACATCACAAAAAGTCAATAGATATTCATTTAAGAAATAACATTTAAAAACTATGTTAAAAAAGTTCAACTAAAATTTTATATTGATAGATAATTACGGCAGTGAATATTATTTGTAATAACAAAATTAGATAACAAAAAAAAAATGATTTTTTGATCTATAGATAAAAGAAATTATAGATAAAATGGCACCTAGGATATATAAATAAAAGAAATATTTTAGCTACAAAGTAATTGCACAAAAATAATCTCACAAACTGATGTCGATATCCTCGTGTACTCCATGACTATATCTAGCATTACTTTTCATGAAATACTTAGAAGTCGATACCATTAATTAATAATAGTTCCCAAATCCTCGTGGACTACTAACTTAAATGTCAGCATCCACTTAACATCTGATTGCAATTGTAAGGGGATTTTCCCCCTCTGTCTTAGCAGGCTTTAGAAGGGCAACTGAGGGAACAAAAATTAACACAGAACAAATAGACTCTTCGGCCCGGCCCAAGGGTAGTCTCCCTTGGACGCAACCTCCATGAAGGAGCATACTGCAAGGGGATGGGACTCGTTGACCTAGAGACCTCTCGAACAATATCCAACCCTTGTGTTGATGTCGTGTTTCGCACACCCTTAGGCCAGGCTCCAACAACTCAAGTTTTCGCAACGACCCCTACAGAGAGAAGAATGTATACGGCTCAAAAAGACAACCTAGGGGCCAAGGAGCCTCTGATGCCAAAGTCAGTTAGTATTCTTGGAGTATAGTAAATAAGTAAGAAAGTCTAGGGATCAGAGAGTGTTTCCTCGTACCTGGGATCATCTATTTATATTATCGGTTCGAAGAGCAAGTCACGCCTGCCATTATGAGGTTTGGAGTCATCGTACTGTTCATTTTGTTAGAATCCTTAAATGTGGCGGGACTCTGCGATGGTCCCATTAATGTGGCGTGGCTCTGCAATGGCGTCATTAATATGGCGTGTCATCCGAGCGGTGGAGCCGTTAAATGCGGTGTGGTTCTCCAACCTTATCCTCTTGGTCTGCTTTTCCTCTAGTTCGTTCATGCTTTATTTGTTAGTAGATCAACGATCCTCTGCATGTCACGCCTGCTGTGTGGGCGAGTACTCGATGATTGGACACTGTCCGAGGGACCCCAGATCCACGAGCCCCGACGAGTCTTATCCGCTGCTGCACCATCCCTCCCACAGGTCATGTACAAGGGATTATTCTAGTGGGCCTGATTTGTGACCTTTCGTCTTTGGTCGGGCTTGGCTGGGCCTCCTGGACCTTGGGGGAGAAAATAGCAACTCCACCTTGAGTACCTGTCCACGTAAACAGACGGGAAGTAAGGGTTATCCTCGATCCTTTGACATGGAGACATCGATGGACCACCAAGAATGCTAGTAGGGTGAGGCAAATCGAGGAACCACGCTGCATTAATGACACCACTACTCGAGCTACACACCACATTAATGATGTTGTCGCAGAGTCACACCGCATTAAAGGACTCTAACAAAAGGAACAGTATGAAGGATACAGACTCTATGGAGACAAACAAGATTTGTTCTCCCAGACTAACAATATATATATAAACTCCTAGGTACGAGAAACCTCTTTCTGATCTCTAGACTTTCTCACTTATTTACAAACTTTCAAGAGACTTTACTGACTTTGACATCGGAGACTCCCGACCCCAAGGTCGCCTTCTCCCAGTGGTCTTCTTCTCTATTTTTGCAGGCCCAATTCTAAAGATTTGAGTTGTTGAAACCTGACCCAAAGGCGTACGAAACATAACGTTAATAGCGATGATGCTATGTTCTTTTTAACTTTGTCTTTCTCTAACGAGAGACGGCTTGATGAAGACTTGTAGGTGATGTAAAAAGGCTGAAGTGTCATTTCTACATGTACAATGCTCGATGATCAAGAAAAATTACTCTTGTATTGTATTAAATTATATTTTTATTTTTATTTTTTTCAAATATTCTTTAAATTCTTTTAAATATTTTGAAAAATAAATTCACAAATATATTAACATATAAATCCTTAATTATTAAATAAAAGAATATAGAGAATTGATAGTTTTTTTAAGTAGTTGATCTCTGTGGGTGAAACATTTTCCTTTCTATATTGCACCCAAATAGCCTGGAGTAATAATTATATGGACATTTGTAGGTGATGTAAAAGTGTGAAGTGCCACTTTTATGGTGACAACCCAAATGCTGGCTCAGGTTGGATTAGGGATGAAAAATCGACCTATCGGTTCAGTTTTGAACCCAAACCGAAACTGACCAATATGCTCTATAAGGTGGGACAAACCGGCTAATACCGACTGTGTAAGGGGGCAAAAACCAGCCGGTTTGGTTACCGGCCGGTTCACTGGTTTGGGCCACACCTTTTGGGTTGGTTTGGGCCATTCTTTTTGGGTCATTTTAGGACCCAATTCAACTTCTTTTTGGGCATAATTGAATAATTTATTATTCAAGATAATCTATATTTTAGACTTTTTTTGCAAAACTTTTAAAATTAATTTTATATATTCAATTTCTTTTTAATTTTAATATCATGTATATACTATTAGTAACTAATAACTACTACATATATACTACTTATACTTTATAATCTTATTATATTATATACTAATTTCTAGATAAATAAAAATAAATAAATAAAACTGTAACGACCCGATCCTAAGATTAGGATAAGTTTTATGTATTTTTTTTTATATAAACTATAAATATTCTATTATTATTATAATTATTATTATTATTATATCAGATTTTGCAGTTATTAGTTTTAATAATAATTATTATTAGATTATTATTTTTATCATTTTTTTATATTGTTCATTTTAATAAGATTATTATCATTTTATTTTTAGTATTTTATTAAGACCCACTTTTGTTATAGCCAATAGAATTTTGTTTGAATTTAAACTTTATTCTCTACATCCACCCGTAAGCCAAATCTTTATCTCCTAATTGATAAATTTTCGAAGGAAAACCAACTCAGTTCTTAGTCGGTTTCTTCACCCCACACGTCTCCACATAATTTCACATGGAAATGCACGTACGCCTCTCTTCTCTTTAGCTTTATGGTTCTGTTTTTATCACATTTTCACTCGTTAAACTTCACAGTTCATGCACCTCTTGATTCTATTTTCACGGCAACCGTCCCTATATAAATAGAACTCTTGCGTGATAGACGAAAATATCTTCAACTCAAGTAAATTTCCTGTTGGTTCACGTCATTCACCTCCCCCATTGCCTATAAAAGCAACTCGAGACCTCCTGTAACACACACAAACCTCATACACAGAACCACCGAAGCCAGTTTTCTGTGAGTATAAACCAAGAAACCACATAGCAAAGCAACCCAAGTCCTCCTGTTGCCAACCCGTGAGCTTCATTCATCGGCATCATCGCTGCCCAGCACCACCGAAGCCTCCCTCCCAGTAACCAGCAGCCACCCACACGGAAACCACCCCAAACTCCTCCACGTTTCCTCCCCAGCACCAACCATCACCCACGGCATCTCCACTCCCCCAGCCAACGTGAACCGTAGCCCCTGTTTTGCACCCATAAAACAGAGCACCAAGCAAACAAGCCGAGAACCCACCTCCCTCAACCAAGTCAGCCTCCGTTCTAAGTAACCAGCTACCAGGAAGCTCCAGCTCCACACACGGCAACCACCGAAATTGCACTGCCAAGTACTCTGTTTTGCACCACCGAAAACAAAGGATTTTTCTCCCCACCGTGAGCCACAGCCCAACCACCCCATGGCACCAACTCCTCCCACGTCGTTACCACCGGCACAGAGAACTCCGACTGGCACTCCACGACACCCAGGTCCGCCGTGTCTCTCCCAGTAAGTCACGTCGCCCTCCCTCATGCAGTGCTCATGTTCCTCCCGTAATATCCCTCTCTCGGTGTCGCACCACCACAGGGACTACCCAGTCGCGTCGCCGGCCACCTCCAGCCACTCCAGAGCCGTCGTCGCCTCAGTCTTCCCTCGGTGAGTTTCTGGCTCTGTCACACGCCTCTCTCCCGAGTTTCCGAGCCCTCTGTTTCTCTTAATAGTATGAAGTTGTGTTGGGCTTAATATTTTAAATGTGAGATTTTACTTAAATATATATTTATATATATACATATATATATATATATTAGTTAAAGACTCATTTATTATAAAGAAGTGTTTAAAGAATTTGTAATATATGTTCAAGTCTAATATTGAGCCTAATATTTTAGTTAATATTACTTTGCCTATTTAATAGAATTTTATAGAATTTTTATGCTCTATTTTAAATAGAAAACAATTAAGGAATTTTAAACTATATTATTTATTATTAATTTTATAATTAGATTTCAATAGTAAATAGCAAGTGTTTAATCGTTTATTTTAAATATTTTAAATCTATGGTATGAAATGAACCTGTAGTATTTTTATAATAGATTTTGATATATTTATGCTATTGAAGTTGTAAATTTTTCAAATAAAGAAATATGTTAAGAGTATTAAATAATATTGATAATTATTATATTTCTTATAAGATTAAATGATTATGTTAAGAAAGTAAATCTATTTTAAGAATTTAGATTTTTATGACTTATTTATAATAGTCTAAGTTTTCTACTAAATTATAATATGTTATTAGTATTTTAAGTAAATTAAAATATCATGATTTATTAATTATGGTGTTAAACAGAAAATTTATTTGACTATTTTCTAAATTATGAATTTAATTAAGTAGGTTATTAGTACATGTTCTTAGACAAATTTAGTGATATTTAATATTGTGTATAGGTGACGAGTTACAACTTGAGATTCAAGAAGGAGCGCAGCAAGGTAAGTAATTTGATCACAAATTAGGATCATCATAGTTTAGCTTATATTTAATTATTATTCAAGCCAGTTCATTGACAGCCTTTGTTTAAGCACCACTCATGTCATATGCAAACATGTCATCCAGTATAGCATACGATCATGTCATTCCGCATCATGTTCAGACTCATAAATTATAATTATGTATGTATTATGTCATGCATCTCATGGGCATAAGACACGTCAGCTATCTTAAGTTCCAGTGTAAGATAAAATCAGTTCAGTTAATCAGATGGCCATTTAGATGCATGATACCAATGCAGTTAAGTTTTAGGGTAGATGTGCAAGCCATGGACTTAAGCGTGGTCCACCATAGTATACCAGAATACTATCAGCAGCTCCCCTCATAGCCACGAGACTTGGGGCCGGTGCACAACCTCGCACACAGGGTTAGGTGTGTTGGCCAGTCAGTTCAGTCAGTTAAATCAGAATAGTCAGTTAAGTCAGATTAGTCAGTTAATTCAAATAAATCAGTCATGCATAGCATAAACATCAGTATGAACAGTCATGAATTTTAAGTTCTCAGCACGAAAAACTTTTATGAAAACCTTATGTTTAGTATGTTAACATTGTGATGGATTTCTTACTGAGTATTTGACTCATTTTAGTTTTTTTCATTTTTTTTTTTACCAACTAGGTGAGGATGATAATTATGAGCAGGCAGAACAGGATTAGAAGGAGCAGTTGACTTAGTTTCAGACCTCTTAGAATGAAAAATTGATTTTTATGACATAACTTTTATTCAGTTTATTCATTTAAGTTTTTGAAGGTATTTTTATCAGACAAAGTTTTATGAAATAAATCCTAAATTGTTTTTATTTAATATGAGATCTCTTGCTGGGTTTATTTTATGAAAAACGGGTGATACACCTAGCCTACGGGAATGGAGTGTTACAAAAACTCCACTAGATGTTTAATACACATTACAAACAAAACCAAATTGTCTTAAGCAAGTAAGCAACAAATAACAACCGATCTTGAATAAAATTTCACAAATCTTCATTCTTCAAGATTCCAAATAGATTCCTAATGACCAATGCAATCTTCGACTCTTCAGTCATCAATAGTTATGATAAACGATGCTCCTAACTCTATATAGAAAAAAATCAAAGAATCAATATTAATAAATTAGGATAATGAAAAAAAATTAAATTAAATTATAAAAGTAAATGAATATGAAAATTGAATGAGAAAAACACATTACCAGATTCTACTACAAAACTCTTAACATTATCCATGGAGTCTTGAATATCAATTGGCATTGACGGATGTCGCAACCAATTCTGAGTACAAATAAATGTCTCAATAGTTTTCCGAGCCAAGGAACTTCGAAAAGTATCAAGTACACGACCTCCCGTACTAAATGCTGACTCTGATGCAACCGTAGAAACAGACATGCCTAACATGTCTTGTGTAATCCTCGCAAGTATAGGATAGTTAGGCTCATTCATTTTCCACAAATTCAACAAATCCAAAGATTGGCTGAATGCCTCACAACTATTTGATAAATACCGGTCTATCTCTGTTTTGGTAGCTGTAGATCCAGAGGCATTCGATGCTAGCAATGACTTATAAAAAAGTTGTGACTCATGATTGTCTTCAGTATCATTTGGAAGTGCAGATGCTGGAGAGGGAACATGTTCTCTGCTAGTTGAGGTAGAATCGAACGTAGCCTTACACTCTGCATATATGTCTAATAATAAATGTCTCACCCTTAACAACAAAGTTTTAGCCCAATTCTCATCATAAATGTTTTTCAGGTAGAAAGTAAGAAGCCCCGACTTACTACGTGGATCAAGGACAATTGCAATCAACAACAACAAATTCATCCTATCTAATGAACCCCAATACTTATCAAATTTCAATCTCATGTTTATGGCCATGCTCATCAAACAAGTATTCTCACTCTCACTCAGCCTAACCAACTCTTCTTGGAGCATACAAATGCCTAAAAAATTTGTGTTTGTCGTGAGATGTGAAGACCCAGAAAATTGACAAGTGACATCATAAAACATCTTCAAAATTTTTACAAAAACTCTCACTGACTCCCACTCGTCAGTTCTAGGAGACACAATGTTTCCATCCTTAAAGTAAAAGAGAAAATTGTAGTCCTCACTCTCCATTCTCTTAAAAGCCTTTTCAAATTTCTCAGCAGCCTCCAACATCATGTAAGTTGAATTCCATCAGGTTTGCACATTAAGGCACAACATTTTTTTATAATCAATTTTCTCCTTTTTTGCATATATCATAAACTTGTCTAATCTTGCAGGGGAGGAGCGCACATATCTAACCGCATTTCTAACCATTGTAATGGCATCATCACACTCCTTAAGACCCTCATTCACGACAAGGTTCAGAATATGAGCACAACATCTCATGTGCATATATTTTCCCTCCAACATATTTTCCGTCAAAAAATACTTCAACTATGCAATTGCAGTATTATTTGAGCTAGCATTATTAATAGTAATAGTAAATATCTTATCAGTGCCCCAATGAAGACGGCACGATTCAGTATATTTTTCAATAGTGTCCCCTCCATGATTAGGAATTAAATAAAAATTAATGATTTTCTTTGCAACTTCCAATCACTATCAATGAAATGGGCAGTTAGGCACATATAATTAAGATTTTGTACTGATGTCCACGTATCGATATTTAATGAAATCCTCATTACCTCATCTTTAAACAACTTTTTAAGTTTGACATTTTTATATGCAAATAGCTTCATACAATCTCTTGCAACCGTCACTCGACATGACACTTTAAATTTAGGTTCAAGCAACCAAATCATCTTCTTAAATCATTGCCTTTCAACAATTTTAAATGGTAATTCATCAAGGATTAATATCTCCGCAAGCGCCAACCTCACAGCCTTCTCACTATATTTATGGGTTACAATATTTCTTAAAGAATTATCACTCTCTCCAAACTTTGAGGATGCCTCACCTGCCAATGTTGTTTGGTATTTATCTAAAGGCCCACATTTATGAGGATTTTTGGGATATGAAGGTAGATAGTTTTGCATGGTTGAAGTTTCATTCATTTTCGAGTGGCAAGCGTATATCTTGCCATAATAATTACACTTGCCCTTAGGAACATCTACGGAACTACCCTCAACTTTAGTAAAATGGTCCCAAACAATTGATGGATCATTTCCCTTCCGTTTTTTAGGAAGTGGACAATTACTACTATTAGGGGCACTTGATGCCAAAGGTTTTAGTATTTAGGAGTTCGAATCAAGATCAATTGGACTTGACAAGAAATCAATCTAACATGTAAAACAAAGAAAGAACAAAAAAATCAACGCAATTGTCAATTACAAAACAGCTAGTTTGCAACGTGGCAAATATCACAAATTTAAGATTCTAATCTGCATTTTAGATCGCTCATAAACCTCACAAATTATTTTAAGAACCAAAATAAATTTATAACAAAACTGTCAATCATGAATCAACACAAGTTAGTAATTTGAAATTTCTATTAATTAGATTTGTATGCTATTCGGCATTCCCCTCTGTTGTACAAATTAAAAACCTAATTGGCTAATTGTACAAATTATCAAAATGACAAAATCTATCAAAATGAGAAAACCCGTGACTGCACTGAGTCACTGACTGAGTCTTATGAACATTTATCAAATTATAAATTAAAAACCTAATTGGCTAATATTCAATGTTCATCACCGATTCACCATCTCAAAGCATAAAACCCTATTCCTAACCCTAGACCCAAATACCACAACGGCACAACCTCAGACCTCTTATCAAAAAATAAATTTCAACAAAATTATACTCATCAGTCGACAGTCATCACTAAAATTAAAACAAAATCTTAGAATTTCCATCCTTCAAATTTCAAAATCATATCTAAAAAAAAGATGGAGGCTTGGAGCGGTGGAGGGCCAGAGGCTGCGCCGTTTGCTAGAGGAACGTGGAGCGGTGGAGGCTGAACTCCTACCGCTGCCGTTGGAGAGTTGCGGAAGGTTGAAGCTGGTGAGGCTAGACGGCGTGGATGTTGGACAGCTGGAGCATTTGAGAAATGCGAAGTTTTTGAGGCCTGAGGGTGAGGCTTGAATAAGAAGAGGAGAAGAGGGAGGGGAAATGAACATAAGCCTAGTAGAAGTGGCATCGTTTGGCTTATTGTCAGGACCCCAAGGATAGCGGCTCATAGCCGAGCTGCCCATGCACCATCCTAGCTCACCCATGGGCCAATGCATGCCATGGGCCACCTTGGCCCTTGTATCTATGTTATTGCTTTCTTATTTATTTTTATTTAATTATTTTTCAATGAACCTATTGGGGGTTTCCACTTTGTTTACATCTATAAATAGGACCCTTAGATATTTAGTTTACATCTTTTGACAAATTTCCTAAGTGAGTGGATTATTGTTCTTGAGATCATTTTTCGGTATTTAGCACTTGGGCTACTTGGATTAAATTCATGAATATCTAGTAGAGGATCATCACTTTGAAATTCATGAATATGTGTGATTCAATCTATCTTGTTTCTTTGCAACTTTGTGAAATTCGTGAATCGAAGTTGTTTTGTTATCCTTGTGTTCATTCGTTGTTCTTGAGTGTTAATACTTTACCCATCTTATTTATCCATATTGTTCATCCATATATTTCCTTGCATCCATTCAATCTTCCAATACCATAATTCGACCACCACAAGTGTTTGCCCTACTTTCCATAATCAGCCACGTCCCATAATTACCCTTCATCCAATCCTCCATTGACCTAGCCGAAATCCCATTGTCTCTATCTTTTCATAATTGTCACTTACCATAACTAGCCCCCACCAATCCTCCATTGACCTAGCCAAAATTCCATTGTCTCCATCTTTCCTTAATTGCCACTTACCATAATTAGCATCCATCAATCCACATTAACCTAGCCGAAATCCTAAGCCTCCATCTTGCCAATCCCATCTTTCCACAATTGTCACTTACCATAACTAGCCCCTATCATCCATATAAGCCCTAGCCAAAAACCACTAAGCCTCCATCTTGCCATACACAAACCTTGCCTCATTTGAAAACTCTAGCCTTCCATAAGGATCTCCTAAACTCTAGGAATCCTAACCCTAACCACCCTTCATCCAACTAAGCCTTAGCCGAAACCCTAGAGTCCCACAAGGTAATTCCTACCACTTAGGAATCCTTATCTCATCTTCTAAAACCAATTCCTAAAATCCCTCAATCCCTCAAATCCTACCAATCCGTAAATCATCTCCAACAAGTTAGGAACTCATCTTCCATTTTCCAATTCCTCCAAATTCGAAATATATCCATTGCCTTAGTTAAACTTTCAATTCCCAACAACTCCCATGTATCTTATCATTTATGATCAAACCCTAGCCACCTTACTCATATTCAAATTATATCTTCCTTATCCTACTTTAACCAATCCCTTAATTCTAAGAACTTCCCTAGAATCACTCCATCCCTAAAATAACTCAATTTTTATAATCACTCAAGTCAACCAAAGACTTTCAACCTCTTGCCATAACCAAATCCCATCTTCCATATCTTATCTCTCAAATATTTCATTCTCTAGAATTACTCAAGTCAATCAAAGACTATCATCATCTTGTCATATCCAAATCCCATCTTGTCATATTCAAATCCTATCTTCCATCTCCAAATCCCTAAATTCAAAGAACAACCCTAGACTCATTCAAACACAATCCCTCTTCGTCTTTCTTACCTTAACCGAATCCTTATCTTTCTCAAAGTGACTCCATCAATCTAGAAGTCCTAACTCTATTCATCCACATCCTTCCAAACCCTAGCGTCTCATCCTACACTCCAACCCTAAGCTAACTCTTCTTAATCTCGAAATTCCCCTTAACCACCATCCAAACCCTAGCCTATCTTTATCATACCAACCTTAAGCATAATCCAAGTGGATCCAACATCAAGGGCAACCTTCAAGCCGTTCCACATTGCATCAAACACACCAAATCATCACTTAGATCACCCGAACTCATCATTATTATCTTTCCATCACTAAACACCATACCTTCATCAACCCAGGAACCCATCATTGCTATCATATGTGCCATTATTGATCAAAGGCCAAGCAAGAAGGCTAAGCACTCTTTCATCATCCTCACCAAGGCGAGCTTGTGGTCCTTAGTGTTTATGGACATGACCGGGGTCCTTAACACTTAAGCCAAACGACGCCGTTCCCTTTATTTTTTTTCTAAACTAAAGAAGCAGAACGACGACATTTCACTCATTTAAGTGAAACGACGTCGTTTAATAATAGTATATATATTTAAAACAAGGAGTTGCTGACGTTGGCTGGTTTATTGGTTTTCGGCTGGTTCAAACTGGGACCAAACTGGCCAAAGCCGATTTTGTTAATTTACCATCGCTGGCCAACCTATTCCCTACTGGTTTCGGCAAGTTCTAAGCTTCGGAGGCCGGTTTGAGTCGGTCCAAGTCAATTGGCCGGTTTTTTGTATAGCCCTAGGTTGGATACTAAAACCATCTCAATTCATCTCATCATTACAATATTCCAAATTCTCACATAAAATACAATAAACAATTCAATTTTTTCAAATTCCAAAATAATAATAATATTAAAAAAAAAATCTAATAATATTTTATTCAACTTTCAACTTT